>JAYKKM010000265.1:3470000-3687500 GCA_035772405.1 Chrysogorgia sp. JL179-B06
CTTACGACAAAGAACAAGCAGACTATATTTCTCAGAAATGTGCAGAATTAGAAGCCGCAGTCAACAAAGCAAGAAGGTGTTGGAGACCGTCAGAGAGATTTCAGGGAAAACTGCTGCTGCAACTTGCTTAAAAGGTGCTACATCCAAAGAAAGACTAGAGCAGTGGAAGGAGCACTTTGCCAATCTCTTAGGTAAACCAGCAGTCGAAGACAACAATCCAGTCAGAAGAATAGTGCAAGAAACACTTCCCATAAATACAGGCGAGTTTACCATGTGTGAACTGAAGGAAAGTATTACATCACTCTCCCATAACAAAGCAGCAGGCGTTGACGAAATTCCACCCGAGGTCTGGAAATGTGGTGCCCTACACGAACAGCTACTAGTAGTATGTAACAATATGCTTCTGAATGGTGAAGAAGCAGAGTTGTGGTCTAAAAGCATAATTATCCCGTTACCAAAGAATGGGACCTAACTGACCCACAAAACCATCGTGGTATAGCACTAACACTAATTGCTGCCAAAATATACAATAGAATGCTCCTAAACAGAATGCGCCCTAACATCGAACCTATCCTATGCAACAATCAGAATGGATTTCGACCCAATAGATCAACAGTAGCTCAAATCCTAACTATTAGAAGACTAATCGAGGGAATCAAGGCCAGAAACCTTACAGCTGTTCTCACGTTCGTGGATAGGCATATGACTCTATAAATAGAGAAAATGCTGGAGATCCCGAAGGCTTATGGTATCCTGGAAAAGATTGTCTCGGCTATTGCCTTATTGTACAAAAATACTGTAGCATGTGTTCGTTCCCCAGATGGTGAATCAGATTTCTTTCCAATCTCAGCAGGAGTACTTCAAGGCGATACTCTGGCACCGTTCCTATTCATCATAACATTGGATTACGCTCTTAGGATGGCAACAGATGGCCATGACGACCTTGGGTTCACCCTGCAAGAAAGAAGGAGTAGTCGCTATCCAGCAGTAAAAGTAACGGACACAGACTATGCTGATGACATTGCCTTGGTTTCAGATAACCTAGTAAAGGCTCAGGAATTGCTTCAAAGGGTGGAAGAAGCTGCAGGGGAAGTCGGCCTACATATCAACTGCTCCAAGACAGAATACATTGCATATAA
Organism: Chrysogorgia sp. JL179-B06; assembly: GCA_035772405.1. NCBI lineage: Eukaryota > Metazoa > Cnidaria > Anthozoa > Scleralcyonacea > Chrysogorgiidae > Chrysogorgia > Chrysogorgia sp. JL179-B06. The sequence continues at coordinate 3,471,140 of JAYKKM010000265.1, forward strand.
TCAGCAAGGGGAAATCAAAACCCTAGACAACAAGCTAAAGCAGGTTGAAGATTACCAATATCTCGGATCATGGGCGGACTGCACCAATAAAGATGTCAATATACGTAAAGCCAAGGCGTGGTCAGCTCTCAATAAATTAACTGCGGTGTGGAAGTCCAATCTATCCAGACAATTAAAGATCCAATTTTTTAGAGCTACTGTGGAAGCCGTATTGGTATACGGCTCTGAAAGCTGGACTCTGACTCGAACTTTAGAGAAACGTCTGGATGGATGCTACACAAGACTGTTAAGAACGGCGCTCAACAAAAGTTGGAAAGACCATATAACCAACCAGGACTTGTATGGTGACCTACCAATCATCTCTACTACCATTCGAGAACGGCGACTTCTTCGGTTTAGTGGCCACTGCTGGAGGAACAAAGATGAAGTAGTGTCACAAGTACTGTTCTGGAACCCAACACGTGGAAAGCGCTCAAGGGGCCGCCCAGCAACAACATATATAGATCAGCTGGAAACAGACACCGGCCTAACGAGACAAGAACTACCCAGAATTATGGAAGACAGGAACGAATGGAGAAAACTCATCAAATTAGTGCGAGTGCGCTCGAATAGATAGATAGAATTACAAATCTTTTTTCAGAATTGCAAACAGTTAAATATTGATCGAGATAATGTTCAAAATAATATACAACGAAGTGACCGGCTTATAGCCGACTAATTTCTAAGTACATAAACTGTTTTTACGAAGGGTAAATAATTCACGTTCTTGTAATATAGTAGACACGTATATGATGTATTTAGGCTCGGTAATTCCAAATCTGTTTTCATAGTTTAAATCAGTTAAATATTGGCTGAGATAACATTCAAACATTTCTTTGATGAAACGGGCTTTTGCAAGTTGTGAATGTTTGCAAATACACGGCCACCGAGTGAGAGGTCCTGGGTACCATGGATGGGGGATAGATTATTGCAGATTCGTATTTCTAGTCTCATTAAATTATCAGGCATTGGCCAATCAAATGGTAGTTACTGCGCATACATTTTCTGCTTTGTCATGCTAATACATAATGCAGAACGACATGTGTTGTTGTTTTCAAAAATTACAATGGCCCCCACCCCTGTTGCGACAATTAGCGTGAACAATACAATTCTGTGTTTTTGGATGTTATGGGTCGGAAAGGGAAGACAAAGATTCTATTTATTATCAGTTGTGTGCAGCTTTCTTACAGGTAGGAAACTATTTAGTAAACACTATAGGTATATTGTATTTTCTTTTTATAGGTATTGGAACTGTACCAGTTGGGCGTGTCGAGACTGGTGTACTTAAACCTGGTCAGGTTGTACATTTTTGCCCTGCTAACATTTCAACTGAGGTTAAATCGGTGGAAATGCATCATGAAGCTATGCCAGAAGCTGCGCCAGGTGACAATGTTGGTTTCAACATAAAAAATGTTTCGATAAAAGAATTAAAGAGGGGAATGGTGTGTGGTGACTCTAAGAATGACCCACCCAAAAAAGCCACAAATTTTACAGCTCAGGTTGGTCTCTATAATAATTAATCAGTAGCTCACTGGATCAGTTTGTAGTCTCCCACTGTCATTTGGCAAATTAAGTAGTTTTAGAAATTAACCATTTGAAAATTTTGTTTAGGTAATCATCATGGGTCACCCAGGTGAAATCCATGCTGGTTATAGTCCTGTATTAGATTGTCACACTGCTCATATTGCTTGCAAATTTCAAGAACTTAAAGAAAAAATTGATCGTCGAACCAATAAGACGATTGAAATTAACCCCAAATCTGTGAAGAATGGTGATTCTGCTATCGTTATTATGGTTCCTTCAAAGCCCATGTGTGTGGAGAAGTTTTCTGAATATGCGCCACTGGGAAGATTTGCTGTCAGAGATATGAAGAAAACAGTTGCTGTTGGTGTTGTCAAGGAAGTTGAGAAAGAAACTACTGAAAAAGCAGGGAAGACCACCAAGGCTGCACAGAAAGCTGTGAAGAAATAATGGGATTAAGACATCCATATTTCCATGAACAAACTTTTATGGTGTCACCAGAAATATTTTCAAACCAAATGTTGAGTGTAAAATGAGGAATAGATAATTAAATGAAAATAAACAATTTTTGTTTTGTTTTTATGGTTAAAGTAAATGTAACCCTTGCATCGATGCACTCGGTAATTCCACAACAGTATATTGTAGGATTCTAGAACTCCACCCCAGCACAACACCATGCTCCTAACCCAACCAAGTGGGGACTACGACTAGTTGCTAAATTATTCAAGTTTCTTAATTTTTTAAAACACAGGTTGGGAGTTAGGGTTACAATGAAGTTGAAGGCGGGGTTGGGCGGGGGGTTAGGGTTAGGAAGACACTTAAGGCAGGGGGTTAGGATTTGTATTGTGTTGGGTTCTAGAATCCTACAATTTACTGTTGTGGAATTACCCATCATCATTGGTAATCTAAAAGCATTTGACAATTGCCGATTATTGGTCTTTAATCTTTAATCATGTACTCCTAAAATAGTCAAAAACAGTTGGTAATATAGTAACTAGTCCCCACTCGGTGAAAGACCCCGGTCTTTTGGTGCTGTTTACTTCATAGAGATCATTTATATATATGATCTCTATGGTTTACAGGACTCTGTACCCAGGCTCTTTCCTGTGTGCCATAATTTATTTACATTTGGCGGGCAGCCATCTTTCTTTTACATTTGGCGTGCACAAATAATCTTTTGTTTACATTGCGTTTATATAAACATTGAACATGAAGTATTGCGGATTTTTTTCACATGCTTGAGCTTTTCCGCTTAAAAAGTGTGTTATAAGAAGCTGTTTGGTTTGTTGACATGTCACATGTGGGGTCCCCAACGTTTGAAACGGGCGTAGGAAGCTTTGTAAAGTTGGGGGACCGGCAAATCAAAATTTTCATTGTACCGATCAGTTGCAAAGCTAGTCCCAAACGGGTGGTCATGATAACTAATAATCCGAGCGCCGTAGGCACGAGGCTTTCTAGGAGGGTCCAGGGGTATGCTCTCCTGAAAATTTTTGAAATCTAGATTCCAGCAAATTGCATTTCCTGCATTCTGATCAGTTCAGAAGTTTATAAAATTTCATATTTTGGACTGTTTCGCTCTATATCAGAACTCAGCATAATAATAATCATAACTTTATTTAATGAGGCTACACATAACTGAGAAGCTGACAAACCAGTGGGCCTCCTAACTACAGTATAATATATATTACAGTATAATATTACAGTATTAAGGTTATAACGTGTGAGAAATTTCACACCATCTAGAATTAATAATAAAATAAGATATGGGTAAAATAAAACAATAAATTACCTGGTAAAAATGGATATGTATACCACAACAAGTAAAATATTACGATAAAAAGATCAGTATATAAACATAATAGTGCTTCAAAGTTGTCAATATTCTTATAAGAGTCCATAAAAATCTATTCAAAGCTGTCTTAAGCGAACGTACAGTATTCATTTTTTTAATGTTAACTGGTAGACTGTTCCACAGTTTTATTGATGTGTCTTAAGCGAACGTACAGTATTCATTTTTTTAATGTTAACTGGTAGACTGTTCCACAGTTTTATTGATGATACAGTAAACGATCTCCCATCACCATAAACTTGGGACAGAGTAAGTTTATGGATCCAAATCTGGTTGATCTATTATGCAGTGAATTGTTAGTTAAGAATAGCTCTTCTATATAAGATGGGGCATTTCCAGACAATCTTTTGTGAATAAGTACACATTTGTTAATTTTGATGTCGTCATAATAAGGAATCCAATTTAGTTTGTCGAAATTCTCTACCGTCCTTGTTTTGCCATCTAATCCAAGAATGACCCTCAGGAGTTCCTCTTTTGCACATGAACTCCATACCATACTGGGTTTCCATACATCATGACTGGTTTTATCACTGCGTTATAGTAGATTTTTCTTTCTCTTATGGGTAGGTAGCAACGGATTTTTTTCAGAAGACCAATTCTTTGAGAAAGTTTATTACAAAGTTTATCTATATGTTCACGGAATGAGAGGTTTTGATCGATGATAATTCCTAGTCAGGGCCGTAGCTAGTGGGGGGGGTGTTACACCCCCCTAGCATTTGAATTTTTGAATTTCAGGTAAATTATCAGCTTGATTTAAACCGAAAATCAGGTAAACTATGCACCAATTGACTTGTCCGAAAAGCACACCAGGTGTAAAAAATATACCTCAACAGAACTTAACAGTCTCCGATAATTATCACGTGATATGGCGTAAAATATGGCGTTCAATGTTTTTGAATTTTAGTCGAAAGCAAATGCGAAAATTTTTTTTAGCCGATGCGAAATGGACTTAAATATGTGTAAATTGCGATGTAGATAACTCTGACTGAACGAAAAATATTTTCAGGTAAGAAATAATTTCGAAAATCAGGTAAATTTCTTTCCCCACCCCCCCTGGTCTTCTTTGCTCGCAACGGCCCTGTTCCTAGTAGTTTATGCCTTATGGGACACTACTTGTTCGAGTTCGGTCTGGTTAACAGAAACTGCAAGATCTGGATTTGGTGTACAGACTTGGTTTTCGCAGCATTTAGAATCATGTGGTTGTTTTCCGACCAACTATAAAGTGTCTGATTGGATTTGGAAAGTATTTGAATGAGATGATGAGGTGAATGTTGTGTCATCAGCATAGGCATCAACCACTGAGTTTATCACTGAAGGAAGGTCGTTTACGGGCAAGAGGAACAAAAGAGGTCCCAAGACACTTCCCCATGAGGAACGCCGTAGTCAACAGGTAGAGGCGCTGATTTAAACCCGTACGAACTGTGAGCGACCATTTAGGTAGTTCCGTAATAGTTCAAGGCCGTTTTCATGTATACCGTATGCTTTTAGTTTGATAAGGAGAATCGAGTGATCTATAAGGTCAAATGCTTTGCTATAGTCAACAAAAATTAAGCCACTGACATTGTCATTGTTGAATAGAATATGATCAATAAGTGTCTGTCGAATGTTGTTTGCGAAAGCCGGATTGCAGATGGTACATTAGGTTATTTTCTTTGAGGTAGGTAGATAGAGCATCATGGATATGTCTCTCATATATTTTAGAAAGGATGGAAAGAACTGAAATAGGTCTATAATTGTCTTTGATTTCCTTACTGCCTTGACCTTTGTAGAGGCGTGCAACAGAACAAGAGATTGCTGATGCGGCTATCTTCAGGATTTTAGGGCTCAGTCCGTCAGCACCTGTTGCTTTGTAAGAAGGAATTTGTTGAAGTTGAATTTGTACCTTCGAGGACGTTATCAACGGGAGGTAAAAAGGGGTGTGAAAAGGAATCTTGTTCTTTAGAAAATTTACTAATGACGTTAGTGTTTTTCAGGAGATTTGTCGGCATATTCGTGTAGAAGTAGTTAAACAGATTAGCAATGTCGTTCTTGTCTTTGATCGTTTTTCCTTCTTCGTCAATGTGTTGAATACAGTTTTCTTTGTTTGACGTTTTTGAAAGGTCGTTGAGCAGCGTCCACACCTTTTTTGGGTTTTTTTGGTTCTCATTTGTTTCAGATTTGTAAAATGATTTTTTGGCTCATCTTATTTTGGTTGTAACCTTATGTTTTGCTGATTTAAATGCCAAGGAACCACCAGGGGCAGCGTCGTGGACCAGTATGGCCCGAAAATCTGGCGATGGCCCAATCGAATAGTTTTCCCGGGCCCTATATGGTCAGCGAGTCTGACATGGCGTTTTTTTTCAACCGGGGCTACCTTTTAGTCTCAATCATTCCTTAGTTAGAAAGAAAGCCTACTAGAGTAGGGCTGCGTAAACTAGCTAGAGAAACATTTGTACTTTAGTTTAGTAAAACACTCAGGTTTTAAACATGCAAAGATATAGTGATTATTTTTTTTTAATTACTTCTATGACAGTTTAAGGTGGCTCCCTACTGTTTCTTGAAAGGTGGCAAAAATGCAAATTTCAATCTCGAAAAGTGCCCATGGATAATTCGGAAAAGATTGAAACTAAAGCTATGCATAGAATAACTTTCAGGGCATCAAATACTATTAATGGCTAAAGTGTTTCATCTGTTGCTATGACAACAGTGACGTTTCAAAATGGCCGAAAATGAACATTTAATCTAATTTATTTCGCAAACGAGTCGGTGACCCCCGATTTTTTTTGCATTAAAACATTTCTTTTAGTTTAATTAATGAATAGGCAAATTAAAAAAAAATTCTGTGGATCCAATTATTTTACACATAAAAATCATGTTTTTTTAGTTTAAAAAAAAATTGGATGCACAGAATTTTTTTTATATTTGCTTATTCATTAATTAAACTAAAAGAAATGTTTAAATGCAAAAAAAATCGGGGGTCACCGACTCGTTTGCGAAATAAATTAGATTAAATGTTCATTTTCGGCCATTTTGAAACGTCACTGTTGTCATAGCAACAGATGAAACACTTTAGCCATTAATAGTATTTGATGCCCTGAAAGTTATTCTATGCATAGCTTTAGTTTCAATCTTTTCCGAAATATCCATGGGTACTTTTCGAGATTGAAATTTGCATTTTTGCCACCTTTCAAGAAACAGTAGGGAGCCACCTTAACAGAACATTTATAGGAAGATGTATGTTTTCCAACTTGTCGGTAATATCATACATTCATACTATTCGATTAATATACGTTTCAAATACTTCTACTTTCGAATTCAATTTTTTGCTGCAATTTTTCTTTCAAATTTTTTTTTTTTTGCCCCGCCCCCCCCCCCCCCCCCCCCCCCCCCCCCTAGGAGTATGCTAGGAGTGGCGACGGCAGTGAAAGCAATATAAATTTTAGCATTTGAATGAAACCACGATCGATTGACTAGCGTATCTTACACTCAAAGCTTGTTTTATGATCTCCAAAACGCTTCCATATTTCCAAAACGATTGTAGTCAATTGAAACCCCCACCCCCCGGTCCCGGGACATAGTGGGGGATAACAAGGGGATGGGATCACTTTTGAACAATAATTTGTCCCCTGGGGGTGGTGGGTTATATAACTTTTGCTTCACAATCCAGTCCCCACCTGGGGGAAGAGGAGAACGGACATGGTATATCAACGAAAATGGCGGCAGACGAACGAAAACATGCGGCTAAAAACTGACCTGTTCCAGACTAAAAATAGCATCACTGCTATGTCATTATGATTATGGTAATTATGATACACGCTATCTGTCAATGTTTTCATGATTCTGTAGACTGTATCACTGTGGCGAGATTCCGATAAATGCAGTTTATTCTTATCGTCGAGATCTTCTTGGTTTATTCTTTTCGAGATTCTTGCCCCAAGGCAAACGTAAATATACGATCAAACGATCCAGTAACATGCAGTATACATGATTTGAGAGTTTTAAATACTGTTTTCGTTGTCTATTTCAACGGCTAAACCTTGAAAGTTGAAATACAGGTTTTTCAAATTCCGGATATAATTTGAATAATTTCGCCGGCGGTAATTTATGCCGCTAGCGTCGGAAGTGCTAAATTTATCGGCCAATCAGAAGCTGCAGGGATTCCTGCTAATAACGCCTTGTCTGATGAAACGTCAGTATTTCGTCACTAAATTCTTGGCAGTTTACCACCTTTTTACTTTGCTATATATCGAAAACACTGTCTACGCAGCACTCTACTTTTTTACTACTCTCCGATAAAAGCTAAACCGTTTAAAAACATCTATAATACCCAAGTTGAAACAATAAATTATATCGACAGACTCGTTAACTTTGATGGTTTTTCCGCGGTTCAAATTTTATATAGTTGTAGAAAGTATCTAAAACGTTTCTATTTACCATTAACTCTTTGTGGTTTCACAAGGCCAAATTTCCTGCGGCGTGAATAATAATAATTTACGCTGTACTGCAGGAAAGTTGGCCGGCATGTGCTCTGACAACAGTAGTTATGTCTAACTAAAATATATATCATATTGCATCATGTGTAACATGAGCCCTGTGCGCTTCAGCGGTGTTGCTATTTTTAGTCTGGAGCAAGGAATGTTTTTAATCCATTGATTTCATACTTCTATCGAGCCATCCAATAAATCTTGTGTTCGATCCTTATTTTAAGATAGTTTACTAGAATCAGACAAATTTACATTTGTAATCAATATTTATAAAACTTCATTAATATGAATATTTTGGCTGGTTTTGCAAGGTGTTATTTCAATACAAGGACAGAATGGGAGGGGGATTTACCCTAAAAGTATCCCCCAGGAACTGGGGGTTTTGACATCATTTGCTTGGAGTCTAGGCATGGTCTAGGTCAAAACCCCCACTATGTCCCGGGACCAGGGGGGTTTCAATTGACTAGTGCATAAGTCAGTCGTAAGGAACAGCTCTCATCTCTCCACGAGTTACCGTCGTCCTAAAGACGTGAAAATGCTTTCAGTGGCATTGTAAACAACGAGGACGGCGTTGAGATTACTCTTGGGAATAAAAATTATTCATTCTTTTTGTTTGGCATAAAGATGGGGGGCTGCGGCCATAGATTAGATTGTTTAATAAACAAACTATGGTTTATTAAACCATCCATAGATTATTTATAAACAATCCGGGGATTATTTAGCAAATAATCCATGGTTTACTAAACCATCTCTAGATTATTTATAACCAATCCCTGGATTATTTAATAAATAATACTTTTCCACTAAACCTTCGACGAGGGATTGTTTGTAAACAATCCATAGATTATTTATAAATCTATGGATTGTTTAACTCAAATAGAAACATTGTTTACCAATAATGTATTATATAGGTAATGGTAAAATCAACACATTTTTGTCCTAAACATTTTTTTACATTTGGCACCCCATATCGGTGTTGATCCGGACAGCAGACCTTCCTGCACTGGCAAACCAAAATCACCGAATTGTCATACAGAACATGTTGCAGAGATGTCTTGGTAACTAATAGATTGAACACTAAGCCATTTGACTATATTGATTTGTTGTTAACTTTTGGATTTTAAGCTCATGAGTGAACTAAACATTGGGACGAAGTTTTATGTGAGGGGGGAATATGTAGTATAATCGGATATGTGTGTTTTTGTTATTGTCAGCACGTGTAATGTACGGAGACGTCTTGAAGACCAGTCTCTCTCTCTCATTTACATAACTAACTATATCTAATCCTATTAACAGACATATTAAATATGTCTGTTAATAGGATTAGATATAGTTAGTTATGTAAATGAGAGAGACTGGTCTTCAAGACGTCTCCGTCGCGATTATTTTGTGAAGCTAATTCACTTGTTATAACCAAACAAAATCCTAACACACAAAACATGTGTAGCTGTCTTGCATTGCGCGCGGTGACCTGCTACACGCGCTAACTTTTGAAAATTCGTCAGAATATTCATTGGCTTTGTACAGGTACATGAATGTATTATGTATACATACATTTTATTACCCGTCGTCGATTCTCAAATTTTGTAGATATTTAGACACATAGTTTTGGTTTTGATTGAACATTGTTGAGTTTCAGAGTTTGCAACATGAATTTAATACACTGTTGACCAATTTATATGGTATATACTTCATGGTAACACTAGACCGGATTTCCATCTGTTTTTTATAGCCCCAACCGTAACCCAAATCCTAACCCTAACCGGCTAACCCTACCCCTAACCGTAACTCTAATGCTAACCATAACCCTAACAATAACCGTAAAATACGGTGGGAGACTATATGTATTGTTACCATGAAGTATATCCCATTTATATATAGCTCATGTGTATTGATTGTTCATAATTAATTATTAATATATGAATGCTTACATTAATATATGAATGCTTACAAATGAACATCTTGTATCTGACACCCAGACCAACTCCAATCCAGATCATCTCCAATCGATGAAGTGTTTGTTATTGTTCACTGGTTTTCCAGTGACATCTTGTGACACAAATTGTTGTTGTTACACAGCTATCAAACTGATTTTTGTCCTTGATTACATGGAGGCAAGATGGCTCTGTATCTGAATTTGTTTGGTAACCATGACTCTCACAGTAATTTGTCAATTGTCCAATACTAAGGGCTGGTCATTATTTATAAGGTTTACTGGGTTGGGAATATTTTAAAACTATTAATTTAAATATTTGCATGACCTGCTCTATCAGGAATAAAATTTTCGAAGCCTGTCCAAACTCCAAACAAGCATAATTGGTGAATTTAATACCTGGTTGATCCTTGTGAGAATTATGAAATATGGAAATACATGTTGTTTTGAAAGTTGTGCATGACTGGTGCATTTCCACACTGGTGAGACAGTCTTGTGGTTTTGTTTTTCTACCTGACAGAAAATACAAACACTTTGTGTTTTTATGTGTGCTTTTGCTAATCTTATTGTGTGTTAAAATTAATTACACTTTTTTATTATACACTTTTTATTGTGTGTTACACTTGATGAACAAAAAAATTTCATAGCCCGTAGAAATGAGGGCAAAATATTTCATGACTCGGGGTCAATTTTACCCTAGCCAGTATAACCATAAACCAGTATAACCACAAATAATGACTGGTCCCCAAATGAGGCGAGCATGCTCAAATTATAAATGCACTAAAATTATAAATATGTTTCTGGTTCTTCAATATGCCTAAGTAGAGCCCTAGCCTGCACAGGCTAAAGTAGCCCGAGTTAATGCCTAGCGGGCGTCTTGTTCCGAGGGCTACACGTAGTAGCCCGAGGTTAGGTTCCGCGGCCAATTCTGTGTTTTTCATTTTAATATTTTTTCCCTGCAGCAAACCTGCAAATGCGTGACTTTTTTTGCGCAAACTTTGGGCGACTTTTTTTGCACGAAGCGACGTTTCCGTTTGCATGCACAAAACTAGGTTTTTGACTACATTTCAATTTTTACAGCTTTTTTTGCTCAAAACTAATTTGATGGATTGCTCATTTGTCCTTCTTGTTGGTTTAAAAATCACTGATGGACATCCAGGCTGTAAAACATGCCGTAAATAGCAAAAGCTCGATTTTGCGAGTTCTTTTGGACCTTATAATATACGAGGTTGTTGACGTTGAAATGACTTCTTTCTTCACTTCTGTTAACTGTTCTGAGGTAACTGTAATATTTTTATATTAAAAAGCTTTGTTGTCTGTGTTGTTTATTGTTATGTCTATATATTGTTTCATATACCAAACGAGCCATCCTATTTGCTGACCCAATTCAGTTCTAGCAAGCAAGCTGCATGGCCTTTGCTCATATAATAACATTTCGTCTGGCAAACAAGTTCAGTTTGAGCAAGCATTAAAATAATTAAATCAGTTAATCTTTTTCTCAGTATATAAGGCATATAGCAGTAAATCAAACCATTTAGCTGGCAGTATCAAGGTGTCATAAGCTATTAACAGAAGTGTAATTCAAAATCATTATTTCTTTGTGTAGTCAACATTTTGAGCCAGTATAAACATGTTCATAATTTTAGCACATTTATTATTTGATTTATTAGCGGTTTTATAATATATGGCATGACTGGTGGGTGATCGCCAACTTGCCTCCATGTAGTCAAGGCCAAAAATCAGTTCAAAAGCTAGGTATGTATCTGGCTGTAGTGTACAGACCAAGTAGCAGTTGGCAAATGATGTGCTTCAGTGCTTGTGAGTCAGTCTGGCAAGTGTCTGCCTCATGTAATATCAGGACTAATTACTATCTCGGTTTAAGTGAGCCAGCTTGCCTCCATGCTACTACAGTAATCATGAAAGCCAAAAATTAGTTTGAAAGTTGTGTATCTGGCTGTGCAGACCAAGTAATAATAGTGACAATGGAAAGTACATGGCTGGACAGGCTGTCATTTGGTAAACCAACAACAATAACAAACTATATACTCTTTGATTTTGATAGTTGGTATGGGTAACATTCGCATAATATGAACAAATATCGATACAGACTTATTGATAACCCCAACAATTTGGAGCCCCTTTTAAGCTTAGGCCAGACTTTTTTTTTAATTGGTTTATGGATCTGCCGACCGTAAAAATACAGAAAGTGAAAAAAAAAATTTTTGCAGCAAGTCCAAAACCATACGAAGACAATGATAGTTTTGTGGTTCTAACATGAAGTACGAAGTAAAACGACTCTAATTACTGCTGGCTCAACTAATCTCGTGATGGCCAAGTAGCCTGTTTTTTCAGATAGAAGTTGAATGTTTGGATGAAAAAAATATCGATTTTAAAGAACTGAGACAAGTGAAATCTGAAAGTACGACTATCTGGGAATTTGTTTCTGATTTGTTGACTGAAAGAGAAGTAAATGCTGTTAGAATTGGAGAAATAATCAAGTCATAAAATTCAGTGCAAAGATGCTCCAGATGGGAAAAATTATTAAATTTGGTTCTGTCATAAACCTTATACTCAGCGTTTTTATCTTTTTTTTTTCGACCTACCGACCATTTTATTTTAAAATTAAATCCGTAAACCAATTAAAAAAAAAAGTCTGGCCTTACAGGTAAAATATAAAGTGAAACAGGATTATTCGATGGCAACATTCATTGCATTGCCCAGACTTCTTAGTAAGCCAGCTCTGATACTGAGCCAACTCACCTCCATGTAATCAAAGCCGTTGGCAAACACTCTGTGATGGCTTTGTTACAGGTGTGCAGTTTGGTGATGTTGAAAATTTCAGTGGAAAATTTAACCAACAACTATAGATTTGTGTATAATATTGCATTTGCCTACAGCCACTAACCTGAAGTAGCCCGAGTTAACGCCTAGCGGGCGTCTTGTTTAATTAAGTTCTCTAAATTATCAGTCACGTGACTATATTTTCCTCTTGCTGCAAAATCGTTTTCGGCTTGGCTTAAGTTCAAACAGGCATCTTCGAAGTTTGGCTGCAGCTCAACAGCTTTTTTCAAGTCGTCAATGGCCATACTAAACCTTCCCATTCTGTAATGAATTTGTCCACGATTGTAATAGGAAACGGCTAAATTTGGATCTACCTTCAGGGCTTCGGTGTAATCTTCGATTGCTCCATAAAAGTCCACTTTTAAATACTTTAAATGTCCTCGGTTATTCCTTGCGAGTGCCAGACTTGTTCTCTCAAAAGAGTCACCTTCTTGGTCAATAAATTTTGTGTATAATTGTTCTGCCTTTTCGTTTTCACCACGCGCAGCGAGGCGTTCGGCTTCTTTCACAAGTAGGTCGAGTTTACAGCGACCAACATCAGCCTCCATATTTTTGTAAGCCTGAGTATATTTTTGTAGACGTTCTATCAGTGGGTCTACATGAAAAACCTTCGAGCCCCGAACGAGCGCGAAGCCATATTTACTGTTTAGTTACCAATCCCCTGGCTTACGGCAGTTTGAATTCGAGCGCCATTTTTAAACGTACAGTAGGTGAAAATCTACAAAAGAAATATGTCTAGAGAAAATACGAATGAAGTCGTTACTGTTTTAGCTAGTGGTGATGATACAGAAGAATTTGAAAAGGCCGCAGACACTTGCTATAACGCAAATGAATTCGAAAGAATAAGAGATCTAGAAACAAAGAGGTGTCTTGCAGCATTGGTCAACATAAAGCAACAGGAGACGAAGTTAGAAGTGCTACGTGTAGAAGAAAGCAAAATAAACGAAGAAACTGTCCTTGGTTTAGCAAACAAAAAACGTGATACGACCGCTAACATTGAAAACCTGTATGGTGAAGCTGGATCTGTGGAAGAAGCCATGAAACAAACCGAAATTTCTGCTTTGAAGGCGAAGGAATCAAAGACCAAAATTCTTCAGGAAAATGTGGAAGTCCTGCCCAAAATCAAGTACGCCTTCAGTTTGTATTCGAATATCACGCGTATTCGTTGGGACTACGACAGTGAGGACGACAAATTGAAAGGTTTCGTTGCATCGTTACGAGATGTGCGTCCGTTTACGTTAAACAGTAAAGAGAACAGCAAATACTTTACAGCAAATTATTTGTGGGATGTTATAACTTCTTGCTGAAACATGAGATTTTGAACTGGCCAGGAAAAAGAGAAATTTACAAACTAAATGTTAGAATGTTAACAAAGATTGCTACTGTAGTGAATGGACACAATTATGGACTTTTGGTTTCAAGGTTTTTCTTAGCTTGGTTTAGCTCAACAATGATCTTTGAACTTTCATAATTCAAATGAGGATGATCAGAAGTTGTAATTAAAAATTACAGTGCTAGATATTTCTATGGATATTTTTAGGACCCATTGACCAGTCTGCATTTCATGTACTCCATGCCGGACATCTCTGGCATGGACTTCCAAATGTTGTTGGTTCTACAGTGTCAAAGATTATAAGGCAAATGCTGATATCTCTAGCATTGAGCTTAATGTGTCTATCATCAGCTTCCCGCTGGGTCCGACCCCCTGGAACCCACGGGGATTTGTCTGAAAACCCAATCTAATCATGACAAATACCCCAGGGTACAGCACATAATCTATAAGCATAAAATTGGATATAGCCCCGACCCCTGGGGACACAGATTTTGGGTGACTTGAATATGTTTAATATCAAAACAATTGACAAGATCAAAACAAATTGTAGAGTGCTTTTAATCATATACTGTACATGTATATATATATATATATATATATATATATATATATATATATATATATAAATCCTTTCAACATGTAGTTTGATCGAGTGAAATGCCAAATATTACCTATAATATACCCAGAATCTTATCCCGGCATTACCACCACTAGGCTCTTGGCAACGGCTTCCGTAGCTCAGTGGTCAGAGCACTGCACTAGCATCGCAGGGTCGCGGGTTCAATTCCAGCCAGAAGGCCTTGAAGTTGCATTTTTCGCAACTGGTCCCGGTTTGGTCTTAAAATGTATGTATTCCAACACTCGAAATTTTCCTTCATCATAAATCCTTTCAACATGTAGTTTGATCGAGTGAAATGCCAAATATTACCTATATATATATATATATATATATATATATATATATATATATATATATATATATATATATATATATATATATATATATATATATATATATATATATATATATATATATAATATATATACATATATATACATATATATATATATATATATATATACATATATATACATATATATATATATATATATACATATATATATATATATATATATACATATATATACATATATATATATATATACATATATATACATATATATATATATATATATATATATATATATATATATATATATATATATATATATATATATATATATATGCATCTTTATATAAAAATTTAAACCAATATCAACATTTTTACCTGATAAAAAAAAAAGTCGGAACAAAAATTGTTTAGCATCCGTTCCATTTGTGTCTAAATATTACATAAAACAAGACAAACAACGCTCTCAGAAATGCCGAAACCGATCGTCAAAATCCCGCCATGATAACACCAACCGCTGACCGCCCGATACAAATCCCTGGGGTGTAAGACCCGTGGGTAAGATTACGATTGAGCAAAATGTTGTCATTCCCCGGCATCCTGGGGGGAAAAGGAAATGCAAATAATCAACAAAAGCCCCTGGAACCTTGTGGATTCCCCGGGGGTCGGACCCAGGGGAAGCCGATGATAGATGCATAATACATACAGTATGCACCCTGGCCACTGAGACCAGTTGCAAAAATGCAACATCAGTGCCTTCCAACTTGAAATTTTCTTCTGCAACTTCTTTTCATCCTTATGGCAGTTAATCGAGTGTAAATACAAACTATTGACTTTCAATATACCATTTCTGATTTCATACTGTAATCATGGTACATGTAAATTATGAAAACATGACTCTAATAAAAAATTATTGGTCTATACTGTACTCAGAATGAGCTTTCACTCAGAATGTTAAACCTCCTATTCACTATTTTGGCAGTACACCAATCTGTTAGAGTTTTTTATTCTAGCACTTTAGACTGGTTGTTCCAAAGCCAATTAGAACTAATCCAGGGTTAAAATCTGGATGTGTTTAACCGAAAACTGATTTGACATGCATCTGTACAAAGTGAATTTCTGCCAGGGATGATGTTTTAGCTGCCCATACAAAAATTCTATTGCATGAGCAATTTTGCCCAAAAATTAAAATTAAAATATATAAGTAGGCACCTTTGTACTTTTATGCTTGTTCTTTGCAATGCACTCAATTCAGCTAAAAAATTAGAGTGATTGCATGCGAAAATTTGGCCAGTTGATAACTGGTGGCTGCAACTGGGATGAATATATTATTTGCATATCTCTAGGGTATTATAAACTATAAAGACAGGCATTAACAGAACTGGCAAGCTTTGTTTTTAGTGTTGGCATTATGAAGCAGTTTGCTGTCAGAGTTCTATAAGTAATACCTAACAATTAGAGTATAAATATTTTAAGGTTTCATGATATATTCCATAAATTTTGTGGAAATACAGTACCACATGAATTTGTTGTTGAGCTTTTTACCTGTCGACTCATCAGAGGATAAATGCAAGATTACACATTGTTTAAAGAGCCTCCATTTTTTATAATTATTTATAAACATTCTATATGATGCAAATAGTTGAACAGTGGAATATTTTGTTGGTTTATGTCTTTAAAATGGTGTGATGTTAAGGTGCATATATATAATATATATATATATATTTTTAGTTACTTTTTTATTATATATTGGTTTAGTTTATTAGATTTATCACTCTTTTTGGTGAACGGAATATCCCAACAGGCTAAAAGCCCAATTATATGGGTTCCGAGGGCCTACAATTTAAGGTCATTAAAAGACCCGAAAGTCTTACCATTTGCTGGTATTATTGCAAAGGCAGCACCTATCAGCGTGAACTGCGCATGGGCACAGAATAAATACTCAACCAGAAGTCCGACTCCGTGTCGGCGACTTTGATGTTGGTGTCCTCGCGCATCTCAGCTCGCGCATCCGCCGCCATTTTGCTAGCAAGCGTGCACTTGGTGGCCGGGGGGGGTGGCGGTGTAGCGGAGGAAACGTCGTGTAACGACTGACAACTGTACCTTTTGTGGTCGAAACTTTAAAGTGAAACGACAGAATGCACATAACTGTTATGTTTATGCATAGCTCGAGTTTCTGCATCATCTGTAACTTGTTAAAATGTCTATAAAGTGATAATCAATTGACGCCATTTTGCGAGCAAGCTACTTCTTGGTTTCAGGCATACCCCCCCTGAAGCTGGCTTTCACAATTCTTAAATATCACCACCATATTTGTTTATAGAAGAAGATGGCTTATAACTTCAAAACTACGTATTTTTGAAAGATATCGTGTACGTATGTTGTTAACAATTTCATAAGCTTTCGTTTGGTGTATAGTGCAAGTTTTTCCGTTGTCTGTATTTTTTTTAAATGTTCAAAATGTTTGTACCATTGCTCGTAAATGGGAAGGAAATTTCTCCCTAATGTTGTAGAATTTTGAATATTGTTCATAAAATACTCAACACAGAAGCTTGGGCTTGATATCAAACAGAAGATACTGTACAATTTTATCTGTGGTAGAAATCTCAAGTTTCTAGCTTAACGGAAAGTATTTCAAAAAAGAGGAAACCTTTTTTTCATTTTTGTCTGGCCTGTGTGAATTGGTGAAGTTTGTTTTTCCTTTTCATGCAGTTGTGCTGTTTGCTATTTCATATAACTTTACAAATACTGTATGTACGAACTTCGGATATGCTTTAAACAAAAGCTAATTAAAAGACAAAGTTCTGCAAACGTTTGTAGTTTTCTAACTGAAGCAGAAAAAGTTTTAGATGAACATTAGTGAACATATTTTTGAATATATCTTAAGAATATTGGAATGATATAATTTCTCATCTTGTAGTTTGTTGTTAATCTATAACTTTAAAAGAATCGTATAAATTTATTTTACATCAAAAAACAAAGTTTCATATTTGTATTAACTTTTGTTTAAAACATATCCGAAGTTCATACATACAGTATTAGCAAAGTTATTTAAAATATCAAACCCTGTAACTGCAAAAGGAAAAACAAACTTCACCAATTCACACAGGCCAGACAAAAATGAAAAAAAGGTTTCCTCTTTTTTGAAATACTTTCCGTTAAGCTAGAAACTTGAGATTTCTACCACAGATAACATTTTACAGTATCTTCTGTTTGATCACAAGCCCAAGCTGCTGTGTTAAGTATTTTATGAACAATACTCAAAATTCTACAACATTAGGGAGAAATTTCCTACCCATTTACGAGCAATGGTACGAACATTTTGAACATTTAATAAAAATACAGAAAACGGAAAAACTTGCACTATACACCAAAGGAAAGCTTATGAAATTATTAACATACGTACGTAGACGATGTCTTTCAACAATGCGTAGTTTGGAAGTTATATTTAGCCATTTTCCTCCATCAACAAACATGCACGCTTGCTAGCAAAATGGCCGACTCGCGCATGCGCATAAAAAAAATGGGACATGTTTTCACGGGAGTTTGGGCTGAGCCCACCAAAAAGCCGCCAATTTTCCATTGCCAATTTTCCATTGCCAATTTTCCGCTTTATTTTTCGATAAAAATGTTGTTTCAAGATGGCGCCGTATCCAAAGGAAACAGTAAACATGCACACAAGTTGCACGCCGGCCAACCAATAATGATGAATACCATTAATAACTGTGTTAATATAGCGTCTTTTCTTCAACTGAAAATATTTCTATTTTGACATGTTTATCTATCTAAGTAAGAAGGTTAGCGAGGATTTTTTTATGGCTGAATAATATTGTCTTAAATATTTGTTTGTCTTTCCCTTGGCCATGTTTTGAGTCACACTGTTACCTCCTGACAGTCATGTTCGTTTTCTTTTAGATTGCTATTCCCAACAATACGAAACTGCATTGTTTGTCATGGAACACAGGTCAAGGGTATGTCGCATGTGGAGGAGAAGATGGACTGCTGAAACTTCTGAAGTTGGAAATTCAACAAGGTATTTAATACCTGAGCATGCATAATTAGCCTCACCGAAATAATCGGCAAATGAAGTCAGTGAATGAAAATGATAATATGTACATGTATTTATAATATAATATGTGATATTATGACATCGATGAAATACTAGTTTTTCTCATATATCTTCACCAACTTCACATAAACAGACTGCATGCAGGGGTGCAGGATCCAGCCAAAAATCTGATGGAGTGATGGGTGCTTAATTTAAAAAAATTAAAAATCTGGGGAGTTACTCCACCCCTCTTTTACACCCCCAATTTTAGCTTTAATATGTGTTGTCATGTGAGCAATCGTACCAGGCAGAAATCGGAATCGAATAAGAAATAACAAAGCCCTGAGCAAAAAAACCGAAATATAGGCATATTTAAAAGGTTTATTTAGAGAAGATCTTACGTTTCGTTGATCATAATTTGATTATGTTTTCTATTGCCACACAGCGTGAAATTTTAAACAGTCACTGTTATAGTATATCAGATATCACAATAACAAGGTTGTTTAACTAGACTGACTTGATTTTGTTTAATCAAAGCTCAACTGAGCACCCACAGAACTACATGAGTAAGGGAAATTAATGCATTGATTCCGTGTGGAATCATGTGGCAGACGATAAGAATAGAAACTTATTTTGATAAAAAATGAAGTGACGCTGAAACGAACCGAGTGACTCAGTCATTTAAGAATAATAAGAATTTAAACATGCAGCGATTGTGTCTGGCCAAAGGTATCACTGTGTCATGTGCATAAGATTTTCTTCCACATTAAGGTTTTCAGTTCAATGAGACAAGATTTTCTTTCTCGCAGCTTGCTCATTCTAAACAGCTATGACATCGCAATATACTGATACAGGTTTAAACAATAGGGGTCATTAGGCCAAACAAAAAAACACTGCACAAATCACACTTTCTCATTGTCATTGGCCGTCCGATGGAAAACCGACAGCTTAATTCACGGATGATTACATGCATGCGTAACATCACATGGCGGATAGCACAGCAGGGTGTACTTTTAGTTCCAGCGGATATTGTTTAACAAAATTGCTCAGCTTAACCATCGAAAAATGTGTTCATAACAAAAGTGTGAAAAGAAAGCTGGTAAACATTGAAATCGGAAAAACATTTGTTGAAATCTTCAACGCTAACCACGCTAACCACAACTTTATAAGCCCACCCAAAACCCCTTACGAAATTGTATAAGCCCAGGGCTTATATTCCACAGTTTACAGTATGTTGTACCTCGTCATACAAACATAATTCTTGAAGCTTTTGAAAGATCGAGGCCCGTACTGGGATATGGGACAGAAATGTTGTATGAATCATCACAGAACTAGAGCTGATTTGATATTTAATCAAATTAAAATTTTTTTAAAAATTCACAAAATAAAATAATTTTCCAACCCACCGATCGGGATTTTTTTCAGCTTGTTACTGGAAACACAACATTTTTCTTGTTTGGCCTTAAGTGTTAAAACAAATGTCATTAGCTACACTGTAATTACGGGTGTTCACTTTCGCTGGATCATCTGACAACAAGTCTTCTGAGAGAATGCTCCCACCAAATCGGAACATCCGTCAACTTGACGTTGGATTGGCTAAATCTTACTGAGGGATGCTTGTGCCAAAACTGGGCACTCTTCAAAAAGGCAAGAGATTATGATTGAACAGGTGCTTAGCGTAAACCCGTGTGTGATACAGTATGTTAAATCGGCTTATGTCACAGATTGCTTGGGAGCATGCCACCCAGGCATTATTTGAGATTTGAAAGAAATCAAACATCGGAAATATGTTTTCAACTACTAATCACTTGATCTATTTAGTTCATCATTGTTAGACGATCTGACATGAGCACCCTTCGGATCTGCCCCTGGTATATGGGGAGCACACTCCAAACCCTCCCGAGATAATTGTGCTTTTGTCATTAACCCTCTCTCAAATCTGTTAGGCCATAGAATAAGTAGTACTAAACAGGGGTCAATTGTGCAAAGTGTGGATAGCTTATCAGGTGGAATAACTCGGTAACTCCTATCCAAAAAATTCATTTTCTATTCATTCAATAGTTTTCTGAGAAAAATAGCAAGTGAATGTTGTTGTTGAAAACATGGATAGTGGTATTCACTCTATTTTTCTCAGATGGCCATTCAGTGGATAGAAAATATATTCACTGGTTAGGATTTATCCACTGAAGTCCAACTTGACATCAGCACTTTGATGTTTATGTCCACCGTACACATGTTTCTGGTAAGTTCCCCTAGTACTTTTTACCTTCTACGATGACAAATAAAAAAATTATTCACTATCGACTTACTAGACTTCATTCTTTGGAAAATGAAGGAAATACATATATCTTTATTTTGTTTTTTGAACAATTTGGGAAATAGAGCAACAAACCACTCTAGACTTCTGTTGTATTCAATTTGTAAGAATAATAATGTTAATTGACTTTTCGTTTACTACGGTAATCCCTTTAATTGCTGGCAAGTCATTGGAAGGTAAAAATTGCAAGGTGATGTTGCCATTATGATGGTGAATCATGATGGCAAACTAGTATATACCTTTATATTAAATTTAGTGACATCTATCACTTTATTCACGTGTAGAAAAAGACAGCAAAGTCAGGGGATTAGCTGCACCCAGTAATTTGTCTATGAACCAAACTCTAGAAGGTCATTCAGGTATGAATCATGAACCATTATCACAGAGAATGTCAAGTTTAGTTTTTATGTCACTCTGAGTCTGACCAGCTATAAGACCTGATCATGAAGTGACTCTTATCATTTATAGACCCGGAGCGAGGGGAATTCGACGAAATATTACCCCGAGGGATGATATATCCCGTAGGGGTAATATTTTGACGAATTCCCAGAGAGGAGGGTCTATAAATGATATATTATACCGAAACAATCTTGAATGTTGTCTTGAAACATCTAGAAAGTCTTGAAACATGTTGTTGTTCCTCCATTAGTATTTGTGATCAGCGGGTGTATTCGTGATCAGCGGGTGATTCTAACTCAAATCACCCGGCGTAATTTGTCATCAGCAGGTGATTTGAGGTCAAATATCATGCCCCGGAGAAATAGCAGGGAATTCGAGTTTAAATTGACTGGTCACATGGTACAAATCTAGCTCTTTGATTGGACAATTTATAGTCGAGGTATAATATTTCTATTAAGTTAATCCGTAAGCCAATTTGAGCCATTGAGCAAACTCTAAAATGGTGGTGGCCAGAAGCATAAGATACATTTACAAGAATGAAAACATTATTTCTCAAGTACAAGAGGAGATACTGACAGTAAAACTTCAACTGTTAGCATTTCTACACATTATATTTAAAGGCCTTTTATTTAAAAATTTATTTTTTGGGTACAGTTCCTTATTTCTATGTTGTTGCTGTACAAGCATAATAATGGGTTCATTGCCATCTGGGACTAGTACTGCAACAATTTAACGAGTTAAAGGCATATATGCCAAATATTAACTTTTTACACTCTATTACTTCACCAGCATTATCATCATACACCATTACATTAATGCACCATTACATTATATATACTGTACTGCACCGGGCTTATCACTGAGTAAAATCACAGGTGTGCTGAGCTTAGCACGCCTCAGTGGACTTGGAGGAAATGAAACTGTTCCCTAGATTAGCTTGTATCCATTTAGGTGTTCCCATGCAGGTTGCTGCCTCTGAGATTGTTGTTACTGTCGCTACTAAGGTCATCGTAATTGTTGTCTTCATCGCTCGTTTTAACACAGGCATGTGAGATACGGAAATAGCAGTGAATAGAAAGTGTCGATGAGACCTAATTTGAAATCTGAGCAAACAGAACTGTGCACTTAGTGTTGTTACGCTGCGAGGGAGAATAGTAGGAGCTGCTCTCATAACAATTATCTCGCTCGTTTGATTTCGGAATTATCATAACTTGTGAATAAAAATTCACAACTTGTGAATTTATTACATTCTAGGTGTGCAGCAAAACACACACCTTGTGTTCATCAGGTGTGCGATTACACGCCTCTCAGTGATAAGCTTGCTGCACTAAAGTGTAGCCAAGCTTGTGACAATGGCTTCTGTAGTTCAGTCAGTTAGTTAGAGCACTGGTCTAGTTGATTATAAGTTTTTAAGTTGCGTAGTTTTTAAGCAGTATCTATTAGGAATATTGGTTAGGTTTCTGTCTCAGTCTATTCCCCCACATGAATGGCCATCAAATAATTGCAGACATACAACACAATGTAATTTGTTTAAAATATGTCATATGTATTACAGGAACAGTTCAAGTGGTGACTTGGAATAATTATCATCAAAAGTTAACAACAAGTGATCAATATGGTCTTATCATTGTTTGGATATTATATAAAGGTATAATAATCACTTGAGGTGGCTCCCTGGGTTTTCTACTTAATGCATTAAATAATAAAGCCTTAAATAATAAAGAATGGTGGTGACAGTTTATTCATATCTCGTTTAATTGCAAAGTTATGACAGTTTTTGGAAATGGTTGCCATAGCAACACGCTAGTTCCCAGGTCTCTCTCTTCTAATTATCACTTTTTTCCAACAAGAATAAAAGATTTTTTGCGATTTCCACTTGTAAGTATAATTCGTCTAGGCATTTTGATAAGTTTAAATCGTTGAAATAGTACAGACATGCGTTAAAACAACAGAACTGTATAGCTGGAATTATGTGACAAGTAAGAGAGAGACCTGGGAACTAGCGTATTGCTATGGCAAACATTTAAACACAGTAAAGTATTTGTTTGAGTGCATTAACTAACCTTGACAAGTCTCAACTTATTTGGTCGAATCCCCTTCGAGATATGAGACTTTCTTGTTTTTGCTAACTTGTCAAACACAACCAGTGACGTCATACCTCAATTTCAAAAAACTGTCATAACTTTGGAATTAAATGAGATATGAATAAACTGTCACCACCATTCTTTGTTATTTAAGGCTTACTTTCAAACAAAACAATAAACTGGTTGGGCAAAATTTCGTTGCATAGTCACTTTAAGGAAGCCTAGTTTTTTTCCTCTTGTGACTTTGGTTCATGAAATTCTCCATTAAGATTAGTGACATTTTCGCAATTACTTTTGTGTTGTTATTTACCTTTTCAAGATCATTGCTATGGCAACAACAAGTCTAAAATATAACAGTTTTTTAAAAATATTTTTCATCTTATCTCACGTTTGGGGATTTTACATATCCGTAATATTTGGGTCTTCCTGAGCAAAATCATAATATATATTGTCAGTCGAAAACTTCATCTTCATGGATTTTTTTCACTGTCAAAGTTACCGGATGTGATGTCACAAGAGGCATTCCAAACCAGTTTTCGTTTGTTATCCGATAACTTTAACAGCAAAAAAGTCCATGAAGATGAAATTTTCGGCTGACAAGATCTATTATAATTTTCCTCAGGAAGACCCAAACATTACGAATATGTAACATCCCCAAACGTGAGACCTACACTTTAAGTGAAATTTATTCAAACTTCACTGTCTTCATTTTAGTGAAAAATAAATGTATGGTTGTTCAGATGGTTAATGTTTTTTAGCATTAAGCAAAATTAATGATAGAATTTTTTGAAAAAACAGAATTAACTAGAAGGCATTCAGAGACTGTATACCTCCGCCAGCGGGTTATTTATTGAACATTTTATAGGGTAAATTTAGCACATATTTAAGGTTGGTCCTGGTGCATGACCATGACCATACTTTTTCATATACATATGGGCACGCAGTAATTGGCCCACGCTGTTGCGGATCCCCTGCCACCATTAACTTTTAAACTTTTTTTTCTCCTCATCTATTGTAATCTATTGGCAAAGATAATAAAATAAAAATAAAAATTGTTGTTGTTCAATGTACGATCTACACGTCTATAAACTTCTTTTATGTAGAGGAATAAAATGCTTCATTGCACTCATTTCTACTCAAATATGCAAAATTATATGTTGTTCCTTAGGCCATGACCGCACTTTTGTATAAACAATGGCACTGACAAGTCCATTGTTTTTTATGAATTCAGCTTGTTTGCAAATATTAATGATTTGAATAATATAAGGGATAATGTGCGCAATCAAGCATTTTCATTTATTTCTTCTACCCGGAGAAGCTTACAGACAGATTTTTACAACATTTAATGGATCTTGGTCCTTGGCGTATGACCATCCCTTCTACAAACTTACATGAAAATCTGTTCATTAATTTTTGAGATGTCCTGCTTACAGACAGACAGACAGACAAACAAACAAACAAACAAACAAACAAACAAACAAACAGAGGTAAAAACATAACCTCCTGGCAGAGGTAAAAAGGTATGCTTCATCTTGAAGTGTGCAACTCTTCAAAACAATTTGCCGAAGGAAACGCAAGATATTCACGTTTATTTCCAGAATTTTCCCGATTATCAGTAAATCTCCTGTCAAATTAGCAACCAGCTCGTGCGCAAAACCATAGGGAGCCACCATAATAATCACTGAATGGTCATATTAAAAGATAAAAAGTTCATAGTATATACACAGACGCCCGTGAAACCCCTCTCGATCCCATTTCAAACACAGGCTAACATATTTAGGTTGTCAAATTTAGAAATGATTGTCTTTTGCATTCACCACTTAGGAGCATGGTACGAGGAAATGATTAACAATCGTAATAAAAGTGTTGTGAAGGATATGAAGTGGAATGCTGATGGGCAGAAGATTTGTATTGTTTATGAAGATGGTATTAAAGAGTCTAGCAGATTAAATTTTATTAATGATATGTGTCTAAAGCCTGGTTTTCACGAGTGACGCAAGCACAAGAATCCTTATTTCACAGTTAAAACAGGCTCGACGCAAGCACAAGCGCAAGGATGAAAAAGTTTCCTTTTCCTTGTGCTTGCACTTATGCTTGGGCTTGCGTTGTAACTTGTGATCGTGAAAACCGAACACAACACTACAATGGATATCTAATTACGTATGGCCAATCAAAATACTCGTTCTAGGTCTCTCGTGTAACTGCGCGCTGTCATGCGAATACAAAATGGAAGAATCTGCAGAAGGTAACGCAACGCAAGATAACACAACATGCCAGGGTTTCTTTCAGAAAATATAACAAGAGGGGGCAAACTACCCATAATGAAAATTTGGGGGGCGGATTGAGTGCCTTGGCAATTTACAAGAGTGGTCAAATATTTTTCGAGGGCGGCAAATATTTATCAAGGGGAACAAATGCCCCTGTTCGCCCTCCCCCCCTAAAAGAATCCCTACAACATGCGGTTCGCCGTTCGTTTTCACTTGACGCATAGCTTCTGTGCTTCTGTGCTTGTGCTCGTGAAAACCAGGTTTAAAATCGTGTGTGTATATATATATATATATATATATATATATATATATAAATATATATATATATATATATATATATAATATATATATATATATATATATATATATATATATATATATATATATATATATATATATATATATATATATATATATATATATATATATATAGTCAGGATCGAAATCATACGGGTAGAGTGCTCGTGATACCGGGGTAGAGCACATAATCACATAATCGTTCCCTTATTTAATATCACAATCGTTCCCGGCTTGACCATGTAGCTCAGTCGGTAGAGCACCGTTCTAGTAAGACGGAGGTCGTGCGTTCGATTCCCAGCCGTGGTTGAGCAATTTTTCGCTCGCCCGGTATGGTTTACTTTCACTCGCGAGAACAAACTTCAACTCACACCATATATATATATATATATAGGGAGCAAAAACTAGCCTGCTCAATGCTTTCCAAAAAGATATAAATACCAGAAGGAACTTAATTTAAAAATTTTCGTTTCGGGGCACTGCCCCTTCGTCAGGTCTTGATTATTTAAATATATGCAAATCATGAGAAAATAACATTTTTATTTGCAAAATCAAAACAGGTGCTGTTATTGTGGGATCTGTGGATGGCAATCGAATTTGGGGCAAGGAAGTTAAGCTTCAACTTTCTGGCGTTGAGGTATAACATTTTGTGTTTATGTATATGTACACTAATGTTTCTCAGTTCTGTAAACAATGAGTTCCAGTCTAAAACCGATTGATATGTATATTGAAAACTGTGGCAGGTCTAACATTTAGAGCAAAGGCCCTTTAATTGTGTATGCATAAAATAAAACTCACTATTACATAGCTACTAGTAGGATATGAGCTACCTGTATCTCGCGATCACCTCATATCCTAGCAGGAGAGAATAAAAAGGATGGCGATCTGTTGTTTTAGGCCGAAAAGAGCTGAAATCAATGGGGTTTTATAAACTATAAAGAAACCCCGAACTGACTAAGTGTTGGGCTATACAATAAAACAATTATACCATTCGCACTCGTCGTATATGAACTAATAGCCAACTCGGCGCTTCGTTGGCTATAAGCTCACATACGACTCGAGCTCATGGTATAATTGTTAATTACAGCATATACCAAAACAGTGGATAGTTCTTTTCGCGTAATCTGATTGGTTCCTCTTATAGCTCGGGATATCCTGCACTATTCACTGTTTTGTGAACAAGATGGCGTCGTTCTCGTTAACGTTTGTCGTTTTGTATAATTTTTAAAGCAACTTGTAAAACCAGGCAGGTACAGAACAATTACTGTTTAGTCTAGCGAAATTACTTTACGGAAGTTAGTATTTATGGAAAAACAAGTTGCAAAGGGCGAATAAAAATGCTCAGAAACTCGAAAAACAACGAACAGACTATTGAATGAATTGACTTTTGTAAGTTTTCTGTCAAAACTGGTAATATAACTCCAAATATGGAACGCCGCCCTTGGGAGAATTTAGCTTTAGCTTGCGTTTCGCGACAATTCTTGGCTACATTTTAATGAAACTAAAACAAAATTTCCATATTTTTTATCAACTTGTTTTGGTATATGCTAAAATATATCCTAAAATATCCGGTCCGTATCCTTACCAAATCCTGCTTTCTGATTGGCTAACGAGCGGTTCGTATGAGCCCATACGGACCGCTTGACATAATTTTAGTTTTAAATGCGTTATATAAACCGTAAAATATTCTAATTAGAGATTGAACATATTGAAAGACATATAAGTGAGTTTTTTTTATCCGAAAAGAGACTTAACTCTCAATTTCGTTTGACGAAGAAAAAAGCACAGACTTTTCTTTTTTGTCCACTAGAAATACTG
Source organism: Chrysogorgia sp. JL179-B06 (assembly GCA_035772405.1). Taxonomy (NCBI): domain Eukaryota; kingdom Metazoa; phylum Cnidaria; class Anthozoa; order Scleralcyonacea; family Chrysogorgiidae; genus Chrysogorgia; species Chrysogorgia sp. JL179-B06. The sequence continues at coordinate 3,499,260 of JAYKKM010000265.1, forward strand.
CATATATATATATATACATGAAAGTATACAATGTGCCCTACCGGCTATCACCATAATGGCTTTATGGTAACTGTGGACTTGGGACCCACTATGTACGGCTACACATTGAAGGATTGCATTGTGGAGTCACCAAAGTGCTCAAACTGCGAGCAGTGATAAACTGTGAGCAGTGTGAGCATATATATATATATATATATATATATATATATATATATATATATATATATATATATATATATATATATATATATATATATATATATATATATATATATATATATATATATATATATATATATATATATATATATATATATATATATATATATATATATATTTCCTTCTGGGGTAACGCGATATCGTTACCGCAAAACTATGTTTGCGGTAACGCGCGTTTTGTTACCGCAATTTTGGACAGCCTGTCACTCATGGTTGAAACACAGACGTTGGTCTACATACATTATAACTATACTCATTATGCTTTTAAGTGGTCATCAGATGGAAAGAGTATTCTGTTTGGAACAACAAGTGGTGAAGTTCATGTTTATGATTTCCAGGGAAATTACTGCGTAAGTCGTTCGTAATCGTCACACCTCTTTACAAAAAAGTGTGCTGTAATTTTGTATGTTAAAGACTTATTAACCTTGTTTGCTTGGCCTTGAAAATTTTGGCTGGGGGTTAGGGTTAGAATACCCATTAGGCGGGGGGTTAGGGTTAGAAAACACATTACGCGGGGGGTTAGGGTTAGAAAACATATTAGGCGACGGGTTAGGGTTAGGATCTTTGTTGTGTTGGGGTTGGGTTGTAACATTGAATTCACGATTATCCTTAATTCTGAGCGATTTCAAAATCAAGGATAATCGTGAATCTCAGGTGAGAGGACAACCTGCACTCCTGGGACATGCCACTAAATGTTTTTTGGATTTTATTTTAATTAAAGAAAAATTTATTAAAATTAGAAAAATAGTTAGAAAAAAATTAATTAATTAAAAAATAAATTAAAAAAATATATATATATAATGAAAATAAAAGTAATTGTATATAACCACATAAAAATATATAACCATATAAAGATTTAAAGAGTAATAATGGCACTCCTGGACCACCACCATAGAACAGAGACTTAACTCTCAATTTCCTTTAACGAAGGTAAAAGACGTCCACTAGAAATACTGATGACGACCAAAAAAGCAAACCAGGATATTAAGGAAAAAAATTAATAAATAATTTACCGTTTTGGTCTGTCCGTATGGAGAAATATTTCCCTTGGTCTCAAAAACGTCTGACCTCGGGTGGTTTTTGAGACATATATATATAGAGAGAGAGAGAGAGAGAGATAGTTTGGACCAGAACTTGGGTCCAAGATCTTTTATGGATCTAATATTTGGCATTTCACTCGATTAAACTACATGTTCTAAGGAGTTGTGGTGAAGGGAAATTTCGAGTGTAGGAATATATACATTTTAATATATAAATCTAGTCTGATGGAAATCTGGGGTTCCTCTTTTTGGTAACATCTTGTTTTTATTTTTATGTAGACTAAAATAACAATTCACTGTTTAACGAATGTCACTGGAGCAGCGAGAATTGTTGGAGTAGTTTGGTAAAAACCATGATTTAATAATTTGAAAATTATACGTGTTCTGTACGTCAGACCAGTGTTCAGCAAAGTACTGATCTTTTGTACTTAAGTAAAAGTAAAAAGTAACTCCTCAGTTTATACTTAAGTAAATGTAAAAGTATGACCTGAAAATCTTAAAAGTAAAAGTAAAAGTATGGCAAAAAAATATTCCAGAAAAGTACTTCTCAAACAAACTGTATATTAGTCGACTAAACCACTAAGTTACGTTGGCCGGCCGTAACCGGAGGCGACCCGTAGGCTCCTCTTTCAGTAGCTACTCCTATCCCTGGAATCAGTGTTCAGCAAAGTACTGATATTTTGTACTTAAGTAAAAGTAAAAAGTAACTCCTCAGTTTATACTTAAGTAAAAGTAAAAGTATGGCCTGAAAATCTTACTTAAGTAAAAGTATGGCCTGAAAATCTTACTTTAGTAAAAGTAAAAGTATGGCCTGAAAATCTTACTTAAGTAAAAGTAAAAGTATGGCCTGAAAATTTTACTTAAGTAAAAGTAAAAGTATGGCAAACATATTCCAGAAAAGTACTTCAGAAACAAACTATATATCGAACCACACCAACATGACAAATGACAATTGATAATCTGGTACTGTACTTTAATCTGGGCGCTGTTTGGCGGCGCCAACTCAACAGTTGCCAACACGTACACACGCAAAATGAACTTCACGCGATTTCTCCACTCTAGATCTCCAGCGGATGGAGAGTGGACCGAGTATTTCGCAACTCCGCGTTCCGAATTTCTTTTTTTACTTTGCCGATAAAACAAAAAGTAAGGAAGTAAAAAAGTAATTATTTTACAAAAATTTTACTTCGTTACAAGTAAAAAGTATTTGTTGAAAAATATACTTTGTAAGTAAATACTGATTTTTTTACTTAAGTAAAGTAACGAAGTAAATTTACTTCGTTACTGGCGAACACTACGTGAGACGAATATCACGAAATCCGGATAAAAATTCAAATTGGCTGATTTCAAAGTTCTCTTTTTTTACCAGGTATCATGGCCAAGAGGGTTACGTTCAACATAACTGTCCTTGTCTTGCAATTTGCTTTGATAATGGAAGGATGCAAATTATGAAGAATGAAATGGATGAAAGTAAGTGTTGTGGAAAACAAGACTATAAATATGAGTTAATTAAATAATATTTTAAAGGGATACTCCACCCCCAAAACAAGTGTTTCTTAAATGAAAGTTCTTTGTCGCCTTACACGAGAACGAGTATTAGTTTTCTTCTGATCTTTTTAATTTTAGAGAAATTTGGCTTTGTTTATCGTATTTAAATTTGGTAAATTGAAGGCCGCCATATTTGTTCTGATTGCAGGCGAATGCGGTCGCTCATTGAGTGATAGAAACACTACGAAAAGAAATCCTTCACAATAGTGGTAATAGATATCTGCACAATAGACTAAGACCATGTCATGCTATTGTGAAGGGTATCTTTGTTTTGTGTTTCTATCACTCAATGACGTCAAAAATAATGGGATCGACCGCATTCGCACGCAATCAGAACACAATGGCGACCTTCAATTTACCAAAAATACGATAAACAAAGCCAAATTTCTCTTAATACCCATTCACAAGTGAGCGACAATGGGCGTTGCTCACGAATTTCAAATGCCATTTGGCGTTGCTCACGTATTTCAAATACCATCTTCTCACTAAACGCGGCAAGTAGGTTCTGTCCCATGAGACAGGTCATCAACTATCCAGATGGTTTTAGCTTCTATGTCTTAAAGGTCATTGGCAACAAAAATTAAGTTTGTCTAATATGAAAGAACTCGTAAAATGATAGAGTGACATCTTTTACAACTTTCCCGCATTTTACTTCGTTTTTGAAATATTTCAGTTTGTTTGATATGTAAATGAGATGGTCTCTGGCGTCAGGTGCAGGGTAGAGAATTTTCACACATTAAAAAATATCTTATATCTCAGTGATTGCTAAGTTTACAACGTTCATTATCATGAGGAGTTATTATACGCACATTTTCAAGTAAATTTGTGTAACAAGCTTGAAGATGGAACTAATATTCTAATGTGTGAAAATTCTCTACCCGTACCTGACGTCAGAGACCATCTCATTTACATATCAAACAAACTGAAATATTTCAAAAACGAAGTAAAATACGGAAAAGTTGTAAAAGGTGTTAGACAAACTTAATTTTTGTTGCCAATGTACTTTAAGTATTAAATCCAAATCTTAGTTATTTTAAACACCAGAATGAACGATGTTAGTGATTAACTAACGTTTTCAGCACGAGAGCCTCAGCTTGGAGATATATAGTCTTTTGCGGAATGTAGCAGGAATTATTTTAAACAATTAAACTAACCTCATTTCTTTCTAATATTCTCACGTTACCAAGTTAACATAATATGCATGCGCTTTTAGTGATTGTTTTACCTGGCTTATTTTCTTCTCCGCAGCACCCGTATTAGTTGACACAGGAATGACTGTGTTTCGAATTGAGTGGAACACTATGGGATCCATTCTAGCAATAGCCGGAACACAAAGAGTAGCTCAGCAGGTATTGAAAAATATTAAAAATGAATAAGAAAGCTGATAGTACTCAAAAGAACTGGATATATATAGTATATAAAAGAGAAATAAGAGAACTTATATAAATAAATAAGTATATATATGTTAACAAATAATTTCCCAACGCAACCAGGTGATAAATCAGACATAGTTTGACGCTACTCTGGCTTTAAAAATGTTTTTTGAACGTAACTTTAAAAGGGGTGATCTTCATCAGGGGTGATCGTTGTAAAGATAGGATCCCTATTTATACCCTCATAGAACCGATGATGACGTTATCTATTTACTTTCAGAGACCTCACTGTTTTAATGAAATTCCAGTTCAAATTCGAAGTTTGAACTCTATATTACTTTTTAAAACTAAGTTAAAGGAACATTTTTATCTTAAAATGCTTGATATACCTGTACATATTATTTATATATATATATATATATATTAGGAGTTATATTTTTAAAATTTACGTAGATATATTTTGTATAACAAGACTCTCATTGATAACAGCACCAATATAGGCGCTGACGAGGTTATCCTGTATAAATATATGTATATATTTTATGTACTATGTACAACATGAGCGGCCGTGTTGTATCGGATATACAAGCTCGAGCCGAAGGCGAGAGCTTGTATATCCGATACAACACGGACGCGAATCTTGTAAATGGCTTGTGAAATTCAAACGTCTAAACGTTTATGTTTATCGAAAATATTGAAGATTCGAGCCATTTTAGCGGAGTAAATCGAAGTTAAAGTTTATGTAAATCAGCCGAAATCTGTATCATATATACAGATCGCCGTCATGCCACTGATTTGCTTTGTTTTTGCTTCATGAATTATTAATGAATTTCACAGTTATTGTTATTATTATAAGATGCAAATAAGCTTCTGGTAATAAACCACGCCCCATTGAATCGCAATGACGGTGGTTTATTACCAGAAGCTTATTTGCATCTTGTTAATAGATAACATCGGTTCTATGAGGGTGTAAATAGGGATCCTATCTTTACATGCAACGATCACCCATGATGAAGACACAAGATTGGAGTGTCGAAATGTTGGGTCATGGACAGTAACTTTTAAAGTTACGTTCAAAAAACTTTTTAAAGCCAGAGTAGCGTCAAACATGCCTATATATATATGTTATTTACCGGCTGGGAGGTCCTATGGAGCAATGTTTCCCGAGGTCTCATAGCCTGCGTAGCAGACGGTTTTTTGGGGGAGAGGTTATATTCGTGGGAGGGGTTATATCCGGGACGGCGGATAACCGTTCGCGTCGCGAATATAGCGCCCCCCCCCCCCCGAATATAACCCTTCCCCAAACAACCGTCTGCTAACGCAGGCTTAGAGGTCTCAAATGTCTTTCAATATGTTCAATCTTGTTGGATTTCATTTTCAAATGTTTTTAGAATATTTTACGGCTTATAAAACACATTTAAAACTGAAATTATGTCGAGCGGTCCGTATGGGCTCATACGGACCGCTCGTTAGCCAATCAGAAAGCAGGGTTTGGTATGATACGGACATGAAAAAAATAAAATTCCGTATTTCCATTGACGACATTTCGGACGATGTGTCCTTCTTCAGGTCAGAATGATGTGTTACTTATTACCTCCGCCAGGAGGTTATGTTTTTACCTCTGTCTGTCTGTCTGTCTGTCTGTCTGTCTGTCTGTCTGTCTGTATGTCTGTCTGTCTGTCTGTCTGTCTGTCTGTCTGTCTGTCTGTCTGTAAGCAGGATATCTCAAAAATTAATAAACGTATTTTCATGAATGTTTGTAGAAGGGATGGTCATACGCCAAGGACCAATCCATTAAATTCTGGTTCAATTTGGATGAGATTTGGATGAAATATTGATAAAAATCTGTCTGTAAGCTTCTCCGCGTAGAAGAAATGAATGAAAATGCTTGATTGCGCTCATTATCCCTTATATTATTCAAATCTTTAATATTTGCAAACAAGCTGAATTCACAAAAAAACAATGGACTTGTCAGTACCATTGTTTATACAAAAATGCGGCGATGGCCTAAGGAACAACATATAATTTTGCATTATATTTGAGTAGAAATTAGTGCAATGAAGCATTTTATTCACTCTAGATAAAAGAAGTTTATAGACGTGTAGATCGTACATTGAACAACAACAATATTTTATTGTATATGAAAAAGTGTGGTCATGGTCATGCAACAGGACCAACATTAAATATGTACTAAATTTACCTTATAAAATGTCTTCAATAAATAACCCGCTGCAGGCGGAGGTATGCAGTCTCTGAGTGCCTTCTAGTTAAAGTGCCCCTAACCTCAAAAAATTTTATTGTCTTATTTGGAAGAACTTTTAAAATGACAAAGTAGCTTCTTTTGGAGATTTTCACTTCTTCGCTTTCTTTGTGAGATATATCAGTTTGGTTGATATGCAAATATCTGGAATTTCGTCACACATGCATAATGAGTTATCAGAGAATGTTATATATCTTTGCGTTCATGAAATAAAAACACTAAAGTGTGAATAACACGTGTGTGCGTTTCTCCCACAACACCAAACTTCTTGATTTTTACCTTAAATTTACCTTAAATTTACCTTAAATTTCGTTCGAGAATACGAAATTGCAGATATTTGCATATCAAACAAACTGATATATCTCAAAAAGAAAGAAAAGAAACGAAAATCTTCAAAAGAAGTTACTTTATCATTTTAAAAGTTCTTCCAAACAAGACAATAAAACATTTTGAGGTTAGGGACACTTTAAGTATATTTCGACATGTTGAAGTTCTCTTATTCTATCTTATATTTTATCCAATTAACAAATATTAACTATCTTTCAATTTTTTTAAAGGACAGAGAAGTGAACGTAATTCAGTTTTATACTCCATTTGGCGAGGTATCTCACACAATTCCTATACTGTCTTGTGAAACTCTCCTCTGATCTAGAACTGTGTAGTAGTGTACTATGATTTCATATGCTAAAGAAATATATAAAATGGTTTTTCAATCTTTATGTATAATAGTTCTAACACGAGTAAGCGTTCTTCCTCTGATTTCTAAATATGGATAAGCCGGTTGAAAATACGACGCGAAGCCGAGTTTTTTTTTAACCGGTTTGTCCGTATTTAGACATCAGAGGATGAACAATTACGAGTGTTAGAACTTGCTTCTCAAACGAATCCATATTTTGTGAGAAAATCGAGGTTAAAGTTAGCGAAATTTGGCCGTAATCTTCCTCTTATTTCTAAATACTCATTAAATATTTTGAATTTTCATCATGAATTATTAATGAGTTTGAGAAGTATTGTGTATATCATGTGCCATGCCTAGTGGGGACATGATGTAAAGTCTTTTTTTCAGGTATTTATGGCGTCGTTCACGTTTCTATCCCAGTACAGAGACAATACAAAAGCTATTTTTATTTACAATAAAATGTATTTACTATTTACTTTATAAGCATTTTTCTATCATTTTTCTATCACAGTACAAAAGCCATTTTCCATTTACTTTATAAAAGCATTTTTCTTCCTCCTATTTCTAGCACTTAAGAACTCTCAAGGTTCCAGGAAAGCAACTGACCGCGTGTTCCTGGGAAGGGGGTGGCTTAAGGCTTGCTCTCGCCGTAGACTCGTTCATTTATTTCGCAAATATTAGACCAGATTATAAGGTGTGACTTATTTTTTTTAATATATAATAATATATTAAATATTGACATACTGTCCCATTTACTCCCCTAGTTAAAACAAACTAGGTCACAGTTCTTTGGAATTTGGAGTACAGTCCCTCTTTCAGCTCTCGTGCAACTCATTTATTTACAGCTTTTTTAAAAAAATTTTATTTATTACACTTTCACCTAATTAATACAAGGTGCGGGACAGTACAACAGAGCTAGGCTCCAAATTAAGTACGCCCTTTAAATGATAAATTAACATAAATTAGCTTGTACAACAACTTAACGAATTAGGGTGGGGGATAAACAGTTCTGAACATAGTTTCGTATCAACATTACTAATATTCTACTTTGTCTTTAGTGGGGCTATTTAGCCAATACAGTTGTCTACGCCTTTACCAAACCAGACAGAATAGAACATTGTGTCGTATTTTGGGACACAAAAAACCAAGAGGTGTGCTTACAATCCCGTTTCCAGCGTGGTTCTGTATCTTTTAATACAGTAAAAACCCGCGAGTAAGAACCTAGTTTTTAAGAACCTGTTAGGCTAAAATTTGCCAGTTATACCCCCTCTATACAAGAACCTGTTTAGCCTAAAATTTGAAACAGGTTCTTATTTTCTAAAATCTATATAAAAAGGTGTGTACACTTGGGTGAATAAGATACAGATCAACATTTTTGGAGACACAGGTGCCTTATTACTCCAATTTAATACAATGTAAATGCCAATGTTGAAAATCAAATAGAATTGTTATTGTTGTAATTACACATAAATACTGTAACTGTATATATATTGTTTATACAGTATCTCCATGGCTACACATCAGCATATGGAAGAGTCTGTTTTTTTCATGAATTTCTTTATAAATACTTATATGGTATGCAGATGTTATATTATAAGGAATACAGGCTGAATACCACAATTCTATTAGCTACAATGTATTTTTTTCTTTAGAAAGTAAGAACCTATTTAAGAACCTAAATAGCCTCAATTTGTGCTAAGTACCATTTATATAAGAACCTGTTTAGGCTAACTTGGGAAAACGCAGGTTCTTACTCGCGGGTTTTTACTGTACACAAGGTTATCGTAATCTTGGTCTGTCTGTCTGTCTGTCTGTCTGTCTGTCTGTCTGTCTGTCTGTCTGTCTGTCTGTCTGTCTGTCTGTCTGTCTGTCTGTCTGTCTTATTCATCTTATCGTCTTTCTTTAGCGATACCTCAAGTACGTTCGTAATCTTATGTCTATAACAGCATGTGGAGATCATTGTATACTAGCCACTAAAAGCGTCGAGACAAATAATCAGGTTAGCTAATTTAGCAACCATAATATATTGTTTCTTCTTGTCTTGCGAAGTCAGTGACTCGCTGTTACCTTACTCATCGCGGCTCACTTTTTGTATTTCTAACAGTATGTTCTGGTTCTTTGTAATGCCATTGGTACACCTTTGGACTCTAAATACATTGATATTGGTAAGAACTTTGTTTTAATATTCATTTAATATAAACAACGACGATTATTGTAGCCTGCCCGCAGACCATACCCAATCTCCTCCGGGGGTTAGGTATGGTCTGCGCGCAGGCTAACGATGATGATGATGTTGTTGATGATGTTGCTTATGATGATTGATGACGACGGTGGTGGTGATGATGATGATGCTGCTGCTGATGATGATGGTGATGGTGATGGTGATGGTGATGGTGATGGTGATGATGGTGGTGGTGGTGATGAAGGTGATGATGAAGGTGACTATGACTATGACGGTGACGACGACGACGATGATGGAGATGGTGATGATTATGACGATAATAATAACGATGGTGATGATATAACTTTTTATTGATTCCAGAGCCACTTTTTGTAACTATGACCAAGACATCTGTGATTGCTGCTTCAAAAGAAGCTTTCGTTTCCTGGCAATATCGAAGCCCAAAGAAACTAACTTCTCTTGAAATGAACAGCAATGCGTTTAGAAAGGAGAATGCTTCGCGGGAAAAGTATGTGTTTTAAGCACGATTTCGCCCTGTGTTTGTCCGTTTTCTTGTTCATTTTCTCGTTCATACATTCAGTTTCAAATGCAAAGTGTATCTGAATAATAATTAGAAATTCGTTTTTCGTTCATTCGTTTATAAGCTCAATTATTGTAACTCCCTTCGGATTAGACTACCTAAATATGTATTGTACAGGCTATAGACGGTCCAGGGTTCTACTGCCCGCTTAATCCCGTCATGAATAAAGTCATGGAAGTATGATCATATCTGTCTTTATGAATCTTCATTGGTTACCAATTGAGTTAGCGTTAATAACATATAAAGTACTTAACAATCTTGCTCCAGTATGAGATATAAATATGTGAAACATCTGATGTGATTTTAAAAGTCGAAAAATACGATCTGATGTGTAAAGATATGGTGACAGAGCCTTTTTTATATTTATTATTTATTATTAATAATAAAGCTATTGCTTTATTAACGTAGTAGTTATGGCTAACTAACGTAATTATGGCTAACTATATATGGAGACATAGGGTTAAAAGATTGTTTCCTAGGCATCCCTTTCTTACACTTGTGGACTTTTTTTATTTAAATCTAGAGACGATTTATAGTAAGCTGACATACACTATGTATTTAAACTTAGCAGTAGCCTTTGGCCACATGCTAAGGCTCATAGTTACAGAATATATCATTATTATTATGTTCCTTTTCTCGTTCGTTTGTTCTTTGCTCGTCCTTTCACTTATTTCTCTGAAGGTCTACTCTTTTTTCTCTTTTTCAAATGTTACTCCCAGGATGTTTCACATTGATGATGTTCCTTCAGGAGCAGGAGAAGGAATAAAAGATTTAAAAAAAGCTTTCCAGGTGAATTACAATTTCGTACTACAGTGGAAATGGTCTGACTGACATTAACACTTGTTAAATATGAGTAATATCTTTCGATTTTTCAGCCCACAAGGGATCCCATTTGTTGCATGTGTGCAACTGAAAGAACACTGATTATTGTACGTAATATTTTATATTCTATAACGTTACCTTATTTGACAACTACTTAGAGTTTCCAACATAAAGTGCCACTAAACTCAAAATATTATTATTGTCAAATATTATTATTAACAAAAAATATTGTCTGATTTGGAAGAACTTTTAAAATGATAAAGTAACTTCTTTTGAAGATTTTCGTTTGTTCGCTTTCTTTTGGAGATATATCAGTTTGTTTGATATGCAAATGTCCGGGATGCATAATGACCAATTGGAGAAATGTGTATATCTCTTTCATTCTCGAACGAAATCCTTTAAAATCAAGAACTTTGGTGTTGTGGGAGAAACGCACACACGTGTTATTCACACTTTAGTGTTTTTATTTGATGAACGCAAAGATATATAACATTCTCTAATAATACATTCCGGACATTTTTCACATCAAACAAACTGATATATCTCAAAAACAAAGCGAAGAAACGAAAATCCTCAAAAGAAGTTACTTTATCATTATAAAAGTTCTTCCTAATAAAACAATAAAAAATTTGTGTTTAGTGGCACTTTTTATAGTCTGTGTTTTTCAAATTTCACAGACTATGACGTAGGCTAACTTTAAGGTGGCTCCCTATGGTTTTATGACCGTGCGAGAGCTGGTTGCTAATTTGACGACGGGAAATTTACTGATAATCGGGAAATTTTATGACGTCAGCACGCGTAAAAACCCCGAAAATAAACGCAAATATCTTGCGTTTTTTGAAAAGTTGTTTCAAGATTTTAATTCTGTTTTTTAAAAATATTCTATCGCACAAATTGTGCTTGTTTCACTAAAATGTTTCCCGAAGCAATTCCCACAAGACTGAAGTTTGAAGAAATTTCACCGAATAAAACGCGAGAATTGAAATTACAGAAAAAAGACAAAAAATATCAAAACAACCTTGATGAAAAATAATCATAACACAAAAGTAATTGCGAGAATGCCACTAATCTTAAAGGGATACTCCAGCCAAAATGTAGTTCATATGTAGTTCATATGAAAGATCTTACTGACTTTAGTTTATTTACAAAGTTTCAGCATTCCTGTCAATTTAGTTAAGAAGATATGGCTAGTTAAAGTTGAAAATTTGGGGATTTTGACGCCATATTGGTTTTGAAAATATGACGTCATTGAATGATTCTTTATCGGCAGTGGAGTTTTTTTTGATGGCGATCACATAGTGATAGCTGTTGTGAATGCTCTTTGGACGAAAATTACTCGAAATAAACTATTTAGTTCCTCATGCAGGAAAGTAGAGGAGCTTCTTAGGCATAATACGAGATAGAATCACTCCGTGGCGTCATATTTGAGAAACAAATATGGCGTCAAAATTGTACAAACTCTCCAACTTCAACTAGCTATATCTTATTAACTAAATTGATAGGAATGCTGAAACTTTGGAAATAAACTAAAGTCAGTAAGATCTTTCATATCAACTACATTTGTATTTTGGCTGCAGTATCCCTTTTACATGAGGAGAAAACTAGGCTACCTTGAGCACTTTACTCCAATTTAGTTTTGTATTATTTGGAAAACCTAGGGAGCCACCTTAACCTTAAGAAATAGTAATTACACGCGTACACTTATTATTTTATTTTTTAAGTTATAGTTTCGTTTTTATTGTTCTTCAGGGTCGGGAGTCAGGAACGTTGCATCGGTATTCTTTGCCAAAATATGCTCTAGAAATGAAACATGTGTTAAACTGTCGACCTCACCAGATTTCCCTCAACTCCAATTCAACGTAAGAACCTTAAGAGTTGGATTTCTCTTGGTATAGAAGAATATATAGCACGGAGTCAGGGCCGGATTAAGGCAGGGAACTTTTTAAAGCAGCGAGGAAAAAGGAAAATTATTTAATCCTATATATCTTTTTCCTATACTGTATATCTTTTAAAAGTCCAATTTTCCTTTGCGCTCATGGTGAAACCGCTGAGCTGATGGGTCTCAACGGTGGCAAGGGGGCCCGCGCTGAAAATATGCCGGGGGGCCCCGGCGCAACCTTAAAAAGTCCGCGCACCCCCCTCCTCTTACCCCTCCCCCCGCGCTTACCGGGCAACGCGCTTACCGGGGCCCCGCGTTTGCCGGGGGTAAGTGTGCACACTTACTTGGGCCCCGTGCTTTCTAGAAAGAACGCGTGAAATTAAAATTGCGCAACGAAGCCATAGGGACCGATAGGGTTAATCCGGCCCTGCACGGAGTGGTATGAAATGAAAGGGAGAAGAATATGATAGGATTGGATAGGACAGGATGTGATAAGATAAGACACATCCAAATACGATATAAAAGTGTTGTATTGTGTACGCATTATAGAAATACAAATCGAAAACTGTAAAAGGTTGGTGTACTGCCGAAATAGTGTGTTAGGAGGTTCCAGCGAAGGCGTTTCGTCACTATCTCGGCAGTACACCTACCTTTTACAGTTTAGGATAGAATATAGGATGCAAGGTGCAGTTTACAAGATCAAATGCGACGACTGCCAGGGCACTGGTGAAACCGGCAGAAACCTAAAAATCCGACTAGTTGAACGCAAACGAGCTACTAGAAACGGGGACAGGACTAATCACATAGCTGAACACCACGTAGAAACAAAACACGATATTGACTGGGACTCGGCTGAATGTATCGCCTTTAACACAAACTACAAACAGCGACTTACATTAGAAAGTTGGTATACCAACTTGGAACATAAACCACTTAACAGATCACAACAATTACCTACACCATACAAAAGACTTCTTCGCACGCACCAACGAACAATAGACCTACCGACAAACAATACACCCACGCTTAACGCATGCGCAACACCCACTCACACTAATTATGACACAAATAAACTATGACGTAATGAACCAGACGTATATACAGTGTGTATAAAAAAATGTTTCTTTGTAGTTATGCTCCTTCATACGATTGCAAGTTATCTTAATTTCCCAGGAGTATAAGACCGTTTTCTAAGGGTTCAGTTTTTTTTTATACACCCCTGACAAACACGCTCTGAAGATGACCGCCGCTGAGGCCGTCGAAACGTCTGTCACCAACAATAGTCTTTCTCAAGACTCACTTCACACATCTAATGATACTCCTAGGTTCAAACCATTTACTTTATTTACTTTAGAATATAGGATATAGGATGGGATATGATATGATATGATACATATAGTAAATTGTTTGCTACTGAAGCTTTAACGCAAACTCAGAAAAATGTATCTGAACCCCAGACGGGAATCGAACCCGCAACCTTCATGATCTCCGGTTAGACGCTCTAACCATATTGAGTTACCAGAACTCAGATGGCAGAGCGAAGGCTACGTTGTGTACTAGTTCGTACGGGCGACATACGTACTGCTAATTCAGCAGTCATGATATGTCTGTATATCTATCGCCCGTACGAACTAGTACAAAACGTAGCCTTTGCTCTGCCATCTAACCCGAGATCGTGAAGGTTGCAGGTTCGATTCCCGTCTGGGGCTCGGAAACATTTTTCTGAGTTTTCGTTAAAGCTTGAGTAGCGAACAATTTACTATATTTAAATAACCAAGCTGCAATTCACATTTAATATATCAATATATGATATGATATATGATATGATATGATATGATATGATATGATATGATATGATATGATATGATATGATAGGTGTTTCCTAACTATTTGCTTGTTTTTTTTTCTCATTCTTAGCCGCCTGGCCATCATTGATATATCTGGAGTGTTAAGTTTTTTTAACCTGGTAAGAACGTTAGGAAGGCAATGTAACGTTCACTCTGATCTTGTACTAGTTGTATAAACCTAAAAACCTTTCATCTCTCTCAATTGAAGGACGCTAAGACAACTGACGAGAGTGGTAATCAGTCACAACCTGGGGAACTACTCAAGTTTGAACGCAAGGATGTTTGGGATATGAAGTGGGCATCTGTAAGTTATTTCTATATAATTATGATTGCTTTTTGGGGGGTTTTTTCCCCAATTTTTTATTATCCAAAAAGCAAGTGTATTTAACCAAAGATTTTTCCCAGTAATATGTTATATGTAATTGCAGGATAATTCAGAGCTTTTTTCAATGATGGAGAAAACTCGCATGTACGTTTTCAGGAATCTTGACCCAGAGGTAGACTGTTATTTTTATTTATGTTCAGCCAACAATGCTGTAACAACTAGATATTTGAGAAACAATTGAGATATTTACTTTGACGAACTTATTCTATTTGACTGTTTCAGGAACCTATACTAAGTTCAGGCTACATTTGCCAGTTCAGTGATCTAGAAATTAAGTCAGTATTGTTGGATGAGATAATGAAGGTTAGTTCCTTCCTTCCTTCCCCTCCCATCCTCCCTTCCCTTCCTCCCTCCCTCTCTTCCTCCCTTCTTTCCTCCCTCACTCCCTTCTTTCCTCCCTCACTCCCTTCCTTTCCATCTCCCTCCCTCCCTTCCTCTCTTCCTCCCCCACTCCCTCGCTCTCTTCCTTCCTCCCTCTCTTCCTTCCTCCCATCCTTCCTCCCTCTCCCCTCCCTTCCTTCCTTCCCCTTCCTTCCCCTCCCTCCCTTCCTCCCTCCCTCTCTTCCTCCCTTCTTTCCTCCCTCACTCCCTTCTTTCCTCCCTCACTCCCTTCCTTTCCATCTCCCTTCCTCCCTCCCTTCCTCTCTTCCTCCCCCACTCCCTCGCTCTCTTCCTTCCTTCCTCCCTCCCTCTCTTCCTTCCTTCCTCCCTTCCTCCCTTCTTCCCTCCCTCCCTCACTCCCTTCCTCTCTCTCTCTCTCCCTCCTTGCTTCCTTCCTTTTTGAACGCCTTTCAGAACACCTCTGGAACAGTACCTTCTTTTTCAATCTATTTCCTCTAATCTTTTCCAATCTATTTTCCTCAATTTACATATATACTTACATGGATGTCTTTTTATCTCTCATCACACCAGGATCCCGAGAACCCATCAAAAGATTCAATAATTGAGTTAGAAGTCAAGGTTGGTCAACGTCAACTTAGTTATATTGCAGCATACGTCAATGGGGTTAATTTTTCGTTTATTTATGTAGTCATTACGAGATGCCCGAGACCTTTTGGAAAAAGTGAGCATTGAAGATGCTCATCAGTTTATTGAAGATAACTCTCATCCCAGATTATGGTGAGTTGTGCTTGTTTTTTAGCTTAATTTGACAAGTAATGTAAACGTAATATAAAAATAAAAGCCCAGCTCAAAAGCTACGACCGATTTTGACTGCGCCAGACAGGAAAGATTTTGACTCATGGTCTCGTATTATGGCGTTACACTTACGAAATTTTGAGCTGGGTTCTTATTTTTATATTTCTAAGTGATGTAAAAAAATACAATGTTCCCTGTGAAACGTAAAGTATAGTTTAATAAACGAGCAGTAGTTTATTAAACTATACTCGGGCTATGCACTCGTGTTTTAAATCTGATAAAACACATGCTGCGAGTTTATTAAACGGCTTCAAAAACGACCCTTTTGATAAGTTTATTGGCGTAGTAGTTTTGAAAATCAATGTTGTCTAAACCAAGAAAATCAAAGAAAAAGTTTATGTAAATCAGAACGAATCTTTACAAAACCTAGGACTAGTGATTTACTTTATAATAATAATAATAATTTATGCATTTGTATAGCGCTAAAACTATAAATATTCTAAAGCGCAAAATTAAAATAAATCTATATACAGGTAAAAAAAACCCATATAGTGACCCCAAAATAAAATAAAAACCCAAAATAACCAATATAGTGGTATTAAAAAGTTGAAACGTTTAAACGTAAAATGCCTTCCTAAAAAGGAAAGTCTTCAATTAGTTTTTAAAAATCTCCACTGATGGCGCCCTGTGAATGTCAACAGATTCCACAAGGAGGGGCCAGCCTTGGCAAAGGCTCTATCCCTTGGGGATCACCAACATATCCTGGCCATCGGAACGCAAGCTGTACCGACCAACAGGCTTTGTCTTTAAAAGACCCGAGATGTATAGAGTGGTGCTTTCGCATGCAGAGCCTTGTACACCAGCAGCAGTATCTTAAACATCACCCGACTTTGTCTTTTTCTCATGAATTATTAATGAGTTTTTGAATATGAAATAAAGATGAAATAATGTAGTATTTCGGCAGTACATCAACCTTTTAGAGTTTTCAAGTGACGAATAAGTGACGTTTCGAGCGAAAGCCTTTGAAGTTATTTCAGTAGATTTTACGTCAGATGTCAAACTGCGGAGACCCCTTTCTTTGCAGTTATGGTGTGGATTATGGTAATTGGTATGGTATGGTTATGTGGTATGGTATGGTGTGGTGTGGTATGGTACTATGGTATGGTATTATATGGTATGGTTGTTGTGTGGTGTGGTATGGTGTGGTATGGTATGGTATGGTAATGATGTGGTGTGGTAATGATATGGTGTGGTATGATATGGTATGGTACTGTGGTATGGTACTGTGGTATGGTACTGTGGTATGGTACTATGGTATGGTACTATGGAATGGTATGGTGTACAGTAGTGTGGTATGGTGTGGTATTGTATGGTATCATTGGTGTAATGTGGTATCATTGGTGTGGTATGGTATTGTTATATGGTGTGGTGTTGTCGTGTTGAATGGTGTACAGTAGTGTGGTATGGTGTGGAATTGTATGGTATCATTGGTGTAGTGTAGTGTGGTATGGTTATATGATATGATATGGTTATATGATATGATATGATATGGTGTGGTGTGGTATGATATGGTATGGTATGGTATATGGTATGGTATATGGTATGGTATATGGTATGTGTGGAGTGTATAAATTCTTGTCAGGTTAAAATCATATACCAATTGTTTCTTTTTCAGGCGTCTTCTAGCCGAGGCTGCACTTGAAAGGCTTGCCTTAGATATGGCAGACAAAGCATTCGTCAGATGTCAAGACTATCATGGAATACGTTTTGTCAAAAGTCTCGGCAAACTTGATGTAAGTTCTAAAGTTACATCACTATGTTTGTGCCTACTGTTGCATTACTACGTACACTGTCAGTTGTTTCAATTATTATATTTTGGTTGTGTGTAGAGCAATACGAAGAAACAAGCGGAAGTGTGCGCGTACTTTCAGAGATTTGAAGAAGCAGAAAAACTTTATCTTGAAATGGACCGCAGGTAGAAAAACGTGTGAAAGTGTGGACAAGCGAAAAATCGCAATGTGTGAAATGGTAGTGCTGTGGTTAACATTTAATGTTGTGACTTTGTAGGGATCTGGCTGTTGACTTACGAATAAAACTTGGAGATTGGTTTAGAGTTGTTCAGTTACTCAAAGCTGGAGATAGTGGAGGTAATTGGAACCTCAATGTGCTCTACACAGCTAAATATAGCATATATAGCAAAGTGAAAAGGAGGTTATAAACTGCCAAGATTTTTAGTGACGAAATACTGACGTTTCGAGCGGAGCCCCACTCTGATGAAGGGCTCCGCTCGAAACGTCAGTATTTCGTCACTAAAAATCTTGGCAGTTTATAACCACCTTTTCACTTTGCTATATATCCAAAACACTGTCTACGCAGCACTCTACTTTTTTACTACTCTTTAATATAGCATAATTTGTTGCATTATTGATGGATGAGCAATACTACAGTATACAATGCAACTGTTATGTTCACAATTGGCAGTAGATTGTTCACAATTGGCAATACAATACAATACAATACAATACAATACAATACAAATACAATACAATACAATACAATACAATGAAACTGTCATATACAATACAACTGTCACTCATGGCTGAACAATATTGTTGAACGAACAATGTTGTTCAGCATTGTTTCGACAATATTGTTCACCATTCATGAGCCAACAACAACGGTTGTTCACGATTGTTGCAACAGGAAAAGCAATATTCATAAAAACGTTCGCTTTTGTTATCATTGTTCTTCTACCCTGTATGTTGTTAACAAGTTGTTACAGCATTGATGGCTGAACAAAGCTGTGACAACATTGTTAGCTTGGCTGAACAATCTTGTTGATAACATTGTTAAAAATGGCAACACAACATTGTTCACAATTGGCAGTATGACATTGTTCACAATTGGTAGAACAACATTGTTCACAATTGGTAGTACAACATTATTCACAATTTGCAGCACAACATTGTTCACAGTTGGCAGTACAACATTGTTCAGAGTTGGCAGTACAGCATTGTTCACAATTGACAGCACCACATTGTTCACAGTTGGTAGCACCACATTGTTCACAGTTGTTCACAATTGGCAGTACAACATTGTCCACAGTTGGCAGTACAACATTGTTCACAGTTGGCAGCACAACATTGTTCACAATTGGCAGTACAACATTGTTCACAGTTGGCAGTACAACATTGTTCACAATTGGCAGTACAACATTGTCCACAGTTGGCAGTACAACATTGTTCACAGTTGGCAGCACAACATTGTTCACAATTGGCAGTACAACATTGTTCACAGTTGGCAGCACAACATTGTTCACAATTGGCAGAACAACATTGTTCACAATTGGCAGCATTGTTGACAGTTGGCAACACTACATTGTTCACAGTTGGCAACACCACATTGTTCACAAGTTGGCAACACTACATTGTTCACAGTTGGCAGCACACATTGTTCACAATTGGTCATGAACGAGTGCTAGCTAGCATTCTTGAACGTGTATGTGATACTAATTTTCTCTTCCAACATGAAGGTGAGGACGCTTTGCTTGAGCAAGCGTGGAACGCGATCGGTGATTATTATGCTGACCGTCAAAAATGGCAACAGGCTGCCACTTATTATCAGCAAGGTCAAAACCAAGACAAGTTAGTTGAATGTTTTTATATGTTAGAGGATTACGAAGGGCTTGGCAAGATTGTGAACGCTCTACCAGAAAACCATCATCTGTTGCCAGTAAGTTTATAGATATACCACACCCATATATAAAAAAGTTAATCAAGAAACTATAAACCGTATAACCTTCTATATATGTATTGGCCTTTTCCTAGGGGAGTGGGGGGTTGAGCGCAGAGTTGGCGCGCGGGTGTTCTTGGGATCGTTTAACTGTCACACATGAAAGCACAACACAATATGAATGTCCTCCAAACGGTCCCACGTGCACTTGCGCGCCTGCTTTGTGTCTGGTCTTCCGCTCTTTTAGGTGTTGTGTTGTATCATATTATATGTATACATGGTATTAATTGGGTAATGTAATGTAATGTAATGTAATATAATGTAATGTAATGTAATGTAATGTAATGTAATGTAATGTAATGTAATGTAATGTAATGTAATGTAATGTAATGTTGTGAAGTATTACAGGACCCCACTGAAAAACACTTCGATGACGTGGGTATCCTGAATAAATATCATATTATCATTATTATGTCCCTTTGTACATAATCATATAATGTATATAAAAAAATTATAATACAGACATCCACTAGAGAGTAGCCATTATCCTGTCACTTTTTTTTGGCTGTGTTGCGGGTTAGATTGCGACTTATGTTGCGACTTAGATGGTGATAAAAATAGCCTATTGTTTTTTCGTTCAACATGGCGTACATGTACATTGTTGTCCTTATTTTATATATTTCTAACCCCATCTAACCCGCACTCCATCTCACCCGCACTCCATCTAACCCGCACTCCATCTAACCCGCACCTCATCTAACCCGCACTCCATCTAACCCTAACCCCCCGCCTTAAGTGTCTTCCTAACCTTAATCCCCCGCCTTAAGTGTCTTCCTAACCCTAACAACCCCAACTAGTCCTAGTCCCCACTCTGTTAAAGACCCTCAGTGGATTGCATCTAGTGTTTGCCGTCCGTGAAATCCGCAGATCGAGATTCTTTTTTAGCCAATTAGAACACACATTTTCAAAATGTTATTTTATAATGTTACATAATATTTCTAAGCCATGTAGATGTATATGACTTAACGTATGTCGAGAATGAGATAGGTTAAGTAATACCATGATTGCCTCGATTTCTTTTGTTCGCACCGGGCGATTTAATCTCGAATTCGCACTCTAACCGGGCATATTTTTAATTCTTCCCGCATTAACATGCATGAGCATTGAGCAAACATCCAAACTGCAATACTGTTTTACACAACAAAGAAATGCATCAAGTAATCAAGATAATTATTTTATTACCTCGTCAATTATGGTATTACAAACTAATACCACGACATGTCGGGAAATCAAGCCTAGGGAGGATTTGTGGAAGTCGCCCTTGGGACTTCCACAAATCTTCCCTCGGCTTTCAGGCCTACTCTGGGACCTTTAACTCGCCTTATCTCGCCTTAACTCGCATAGGTCATCATCATCATTGGTTATCTGCATGTAGTTTCTCCAAACTTCTCTGTTCTGTGCCATACTCTTAAGTTCAGCAGAGTTGATTCCTCCACATAAGTCGTTTAACATCATCTTTCCTTCCTCTTGGTCGCTTTCCAATGATACGTCCTTCTATCACCTCTCTTAGCAATCCGTCTCCTCTCAAAATGTGACCAATCCACCTTTTTTTTCTTTCCATTATTACATTCATTATCGTCCTTTTCTCTTTCACCAAACCTAAAAACCTTCTCATTTGACATCTTGTCTCTCCAACTTATTTTCTCCATCTTTCTCCATATCCACATCTCAAATGCCTGTATTATTTCAGCTTCTTTCTTTCTCATTGTCCAAGTTTCACATACTCCATACAACAGATTTTATGATTTGTTTTTTCAACTTTCTATCCATTCTCGCCTTAACTCGCATATAGGTCAGTAGCGGCAATTTTCTTAAATCACCTTAACTCGCCTTAAGTCGCATAGACTCGCCTTATATCGCGGCGAGCTAAAGTCCCAGAGTAGGCCTGCTTTCGGGGCATTTGTAACGTGCCGAGCTACGACTCACTAAACGCAGAGTCCGACGAGACGCAGAACGCAGACAACAACAACATCCGCCAACAGAGTTGGAGCGGAGAACCATTTATTAGAGTACAACATCATCTTATATATTACACGATTGCGTGGAAACCTCACCCTTTGAGAGGATAGTAAAAAGTAACTACGTCATTTACATTTCTTGATAAGAACAGCTAACGCCTAAAGATAATCCGGGTGGAACATGTCGCCACTTCAATTACAGTTTACGTAGGTTTGATATTCCGAAGAACGTACACACACACACGCTACACATTTAATCACTAATTTCCCTCGTGTCATGGTATTACTTATAAATAGTGGCGTACCGTGACCATTTTGGATGGGGGGGTGGGGTGTATCGTCTTAGTTTTACCGACGAACACGTGGGCGCAGATTTTCTTCCATTGCCTTGTACGTACCGGTAACAGTCACCTTCACTCGGCGCTCCTTTGGAGAAAAGTACCTGGGTACTAGGTTGGATCGGAAATCGGGAGGTTTGTAAGCTCAGGAATATTAATTTAACATTAACCCATGCAATTAAATCGAATTTTATACAACCGACAAAGTTTAAACAGTCGATTAAGTCAATTTTACCAACGATCTAATATGAGGAACAGTTTACCGACAGGCTTAACTATTACAAGGTTTTCCCAACTTCCGGTCTGACCAATCGGTTTTTCCGACGATGCCAGGCTTTACCGACCGACTCCGCGTTTTACCGACCAATTCATTGAAAAGTGGGGGGGTGTCACACCCCCCCGTACGGTACGCCCCAGTTATAATGATCGACTCTAAAATAAATCATACTCAAGAGCAGAGAAAACCGACGTAATCGTGTTGTCATTGTTTTTCTTCCTCTCAGAATATTGGTGCTCTTTTCCAAAAGATTGGCCTGAGCAATGGAGCTGTTATAGCTTTCCTCAAGGTATGATAATACAGCTACAGCAAACAGCAACTAATATGAACCTCCCACCTATAAGAATCTCTGGCTGGAATTTTGAATTTTGGGCACTACGATGAAAATTCACCCCCGTCTTTTAGATTTTCTTTAGCATAGAATAGTAGTATTTCAGGGTCGAAAGTGATCATCGATGTAAAAAAAAACTAAAAAATGGTATTTTGAAGTAAGTATTTTGAGCTCTGAAATCACTATTATTTAGGCCACCATTACTAAAAACGTGTTCCAAGTGAGCCCGCAATTTCAAAAGGTAATATTGTTTGTGACGTCAGATTCTCAATGCTACGCCTGAATTTCGATCGAGGTTATTTGTTTTCTTGTTTTTTTCGAGAAGTAGATTAAATGTCCAGCCTTTCAGACGAAGAATTTGAAAAAACGACCTTGATTTGCTTGAAGAATTAGCCACGTGGAGTCTTCGCGTTGAGAATCTGACGTCACTTCGTTACGCTGGTCAAGAACATGAACGATAAATGGCGGACATAACAACTCCAGATTCGGAGTAAGAAAAATAATACTTGCCATCGTCGAATCGCAAAACGGTTTCGACCAAGTAATATTTAGCAGCTCTGCTTTATAAATACGTAAAAATATCGATAGGTAAAAATTTATCGTAGTGGCACTTTAAGCCTGAGATATTTGAAATAGGTTTTTAATTTAAAAATAGGAAAATTATAGAGTTTTTGCGTTTTTCGATGATGACGTCAAATTTTGACGTCTCAAATTACGTCAGCAGACGAGAGAGGTTTGCCTACATATATTCTATCATAGTCAATGGTATGGAATGCCAGGACTTTCTTATATCATCAGTTTTCTTTTGATGATGATGTTCCATCATTATATGATGGGGTCACTTTATTATGTCATTTTGTCACTTTATTATATCACCGAAATTATTTTCCTTGCATCACAACAGGACCTTGTGGTGATTGAACTATGAGTGACGTAATGGACGGCTTTTTTTACACTCTGTGAAATCTTTTCTTCAATAAATTTCATCATGGGTGACCTTTTATTTTTTCCAGTGTAATCGTGTCAAGGAAGCGATCGATTGTTGTGTCCAGTTAAACCATTGGGATCAAGCCATTCAACTTGCTAAAAAATACAACATCAAAGAAGTGGATAGTTTGCTGGCAAAATATGCATCTCATTTGATGGAAAAAGACAAAACTCTGGAAGCTATTGAACTATATCCTTTTAATTATTACTTCTTTTATCACTTCTTAGCAGTTTCACGCGATCGTCATATTCGAAAGCTGCGAAGTTCTCAAAAGAACTTGAATGTGTCGAAAATTACTCAAGTAAAAGAGTACAAATCAAATATGGCTAAAAAGGTTGGTGTACTGCCGAAATAGCGTGTAGGTTGTCTAACGTTTCGAGCGAAGACCCTTCGTCAGAGAGTCAACGTAAAGTAAAATAGAAACTGAGAGTACTTACGTAACCATGTATGCAGAAATAGCGTTGAAGAGTTTTGAAAAGAATCTTTCTCATATTATGACTTTTCGTTGTGCCGTTCATCATGAGTATGTTATCAAGGAGAGAGATATACCTAGTATAGTAGAAATACGTGTACGCAATAATCTCTCGCCTTTTCTACCATATATATATTATATATTTATATATATATATTTATATATATATATATATATATATATATATATATTGTTTAAAAACATTTAATCGCAACTCGGAGTTTCATGCTTCTCGCGAAGTTGCCTGATGATTGCTTCGCGAGAAGCATGAAACTCCGAGTAGCGATTAAATGTTTTTAAACAAGTGATCTAGCTTCGTAAATCTACCTATTCATAGCTCTAGTTTATCTATTGAGCACTCTTATAGTTGATGAGGACTCCAACCTATTACTTACTCAAGTAGAAAGAAGCCAATCAAATCAAACTAATAATTAATGAGATGCGAAAAGTTAAATCATTTGCTATTTTTACAGTCGATCAGCAAACAGACTGAGGGGGAGGGAGAAATGACAGGTCCAATATTCAAGAGGATTAGGCGATAGTAAAGCAGTAAGAAACAAAAACTTCAAAGGAATGAAAGTGCATAAGCTAATAATAAAAAAGTTCTAAGCAAACTAAAATAATAAAAAACTTGTAGGAAATTAAATAAAAGAAAAACGTTCGTTAAGACCAAAAGGATGTGTGGTGCCAAATTTAAAAATGAGACGCTTCTCTTGCCGTTTGCGGTTATCGTTACCACCTGAGATATATATATATATATATATATATATATATATATATATATATATATATATATATATATATATATATATATATATATATATATATATATTATATATATATATATATATACAAACCTTTTGTGGGAAATGGATCCCTGCCGCGGCGAGATTATCACCATAGCGTGCGAGGGGAATACCTAATTAGTATACCTTTTTAAAGAATTAGTTTGTTCATGCGACCCTTAAAGGCCTTATATTTCTATTAAGTCCTCCAGCCGTGTAACAAGACGTACAAACCGATCAAATGAATTTGTTTTAAATATCCCTAAAATGAATAGCGTAACTTTTCAGAACAGTTTGTATTGTAGAACCCCGAGGATATTCAACTTTGTACCATCACATCTGCGAGATGTTAACCTTTCTATTGGTCAATTGAAATCTGAACTGTTAAAACATTATCATTACACAACCGAACACGTGTACGATGTCGAAATTCCGCAAACATTTAAAACCGTATTTGTAAAATGTCACCTGTGTCGTCTCCTATCTAGTCTTCTTGTTAAAATGTGCTGTTAGTTTATTTATTTTTATCTTAGGGACCCCGTAATGACGCGATATGCTCTGTGGGGTATCCCTGTTACTCAATGTGGCAAAGCTTGTAAATAAATAAATAAGTGGGCTTTTCAGTATTTGATTTTGTTTACTTTTATTTAAATAAAAATGTATTCATTCAAGCTTCACCCCCATCCTTGACCTTTCTAATATATCGCAAAGCCAGCCATTTCATTCCAGCGGCAAAACTTTTGTTCAAAGTAAGTCAGATTATTTTTAATCAATGCGATAATGCATGGATTAGAACACGTTGTCAGTGAATACAAAATATGTTTTGTAATTTCTTATCTTGTTCTATTCATCATTGTTGTTATACATCATTGCATTATTATTATTATTATTATTATTATTATTATTATTATTAATTTGTAAATTTGTCAATAAGCTCCTTAGGTGTTTCTCAAAAGAATGTCATACCTTTATAGATATGTTGAGCGATCTATGTCTTGATAACAAACACCAAAATTATTGTATTAGGAGAATTATGTCTATCGCCATTAGAACAACATACTATATATTTTGTTGTAGAAATAAGGACTGGACAAATCCGGAATTACTGAACATTTATTTAAAGATACATTTTAAATTAACTTCTTTTTTTTCTATATAGTTTGTAAATAATAAATAGGTTCAAGTAGTCAATTATAAATTACCTAAATTAGTGAGATTTATAATTGTATATATTTAAAGAATTTCAATAAAGTTTCCATTATTATTATTATTATTATTATTATTATTATTATTATTATTATTATTATTATTATTATTATTATTATTATTATTATTATTAAGACTGCAAAAGAGACAGCAGATCCAGTAAACAATCCATTAAGAGCCAAGAAACTCTACGTACTGGCAGCCTTACTGGTGAGTTGAAATGCTCTTTACTTTCTCTCGTGCAGCCTGGACATGTTTGTGAGTAAACGTTAATTTTTATTAGGTTGAGAAGTACCATGAATATATTAAACAAAACAGTCTAAAGACAGGGAAAAGCACGAAAGAAGTAAGTTTCCCACAAGTCACGAGTGCATCCTTCAATGCTTAAAACTAAAGAAACATCAAGATTATGCCAAGTAATTCATGTTTGTAGCTAAATTGCGTAATAACGAGGCGTTATGTTAGGTGCGTTATAAGTCGCACCTGCCAAGCTTTATACTTGGTTTCGTTTCTTATTTCTTTTAGTTTAATTTCAGCTGTTCCTTGTAGCTTTTTTATGAAAGGTTTAATCGTATATGCGACACAAACAAATGTATTATGTTGTTGGTATTGATTGTCTTTCTTTTCTTTCATCTATCTAGACAAATCTTTATCAAAAGGTAGATAGTGTAGACTGATAGCTGCATGGAGGTAGAAATAGTCAATATAGAAGGGACTATGGTTGTCTTATATAATTGTCTTTTAAAGAAATCGAGTAGTATAGCTCTACTGGCAACCTTGTTCCCAGGGTCGAGTCAAGAGCCTGGGTACGAGGTTACGTTACATGCTGCTTTGGCTTGTGTTGCATGTTGAATATTCGTTCGTTTATTTTTGTAACACTAATCAAGAAAACATTATCATTTTATCCTTTTCAGGCGACAACAGCTCTGGCGGGTCTGTTAGAGGACGACATCGCATCCAGTGAAGACAGCAAGATGGTTGATAATGCTTGGCGTGGAGCAGAGGTTAGTAATCTGACCCTTCCTTCCAGAAAACGTGGCTTCATTAAAAAAACAAAAGTCAATACAAAAAGTCAATTCAATTTCATTTTGGTGGCATTTTAAACTAAGGTTCTAACTTTTCGCTACTGCGATGAAAATACGTGAAAACTTGAAAAGAGTTGTAACTTTCTAATTGTAATGCCTTAGTATACTCAACATAATTTCCCCAATTCGAATTGGAAGTACAATATTTTTTCAATTCTTTCTACGTTTGCCATTGAGCACTCGTCGCCAGCTAGCTAGTACTCGGAAAGTAATGGATCGAGTACGAGTTGTGTGACGTCATCCAATCAACAGGGAGACTTCTAGATACGGTTTTAGATATTGTAGATATTGTCACTGTCACTTGATGACATTTATAAGTCTTGCAGTGTACAAAGGTCAAGAAAGCGAAGCAAATTCAGCTGGCATGCAACATGCATGCAACAAGAACAAGGTTGATTGGATGGCGTCACGAAAGCAGACCGCTGAGTATAATTTGCGGGCCGATCAAGTGACAACTCAATAATGGCGAAGGACATTTTCGTCTCTTGTCTCATGAAAATTTCTCCACATTACTTCATTCAATGTTTTCGAATTTAGAACATTTAAATAGTATAGGTTTATTTCAAGTGGCAAATTTAATTTTTCAAAACACACAATTTTCTAGCTACTGCTAGCACTTTAAATATTTGTTCTTTCTTATGTAGGCCTATCACTTCCTTATTTTGGCCCAAAGACAGCTGTACAGTGGATACGTTGATGCTGCTATGAAAACAGTAAGAATAAGAACTGGAGGCACTAAACGTACATGTGATGTCAACACTAAATAACATCCTCACAGGACCAGTTATTAATGCCTGGTTTTCACGAGCGATGGAAGCATAAGCGCAAGCGCAGGAGTTTGCATCAAGTGAAAACCAACCGCATGTTGTGTTATCTTGCATTGCGTTACCAGTCGTCAATCTTTCCGCAGATTCTGCCATCTAAAATTGGGCGGTTTTTCGGTAAACCGGAAAAAATCGTTTTTTTCTCAAAACCGCATTTACGGTTTCGCAAAAATCGAAAAACCGGAAAATTGAAAAAAACTCGACCGAAGAATCGTATATCGCCATCCATTCCTGTAATATATTAGGCCTACACGCTTCTGTTATGCAACGAGCTAAGAAACTTGTTATGACATCAGTTATGATTTCATGGCGTTGGTTTCCAGATGCACAGCGGCGTTGCTTTCACTAAGGCATTCTTGATAGAAAGATGCGATGATGTAGGTGATTCTATACGCTTTCTCTGGGTCAAACCATTCGAGTCAGACTTTTAATTTAACTTACTTTTAGACCTGTTTTCTCTGCAGTCTGCTGTGTAAAGACAACGTCGTATTCAACGCTGTGTCTAAACAGGTTTTCAGCTACATGTGTTGGAACCACGATACCATGAGATCCCAAATCCGACCACGTTTTAAAAAATAAAGTAATCAAACTTTACGATACAACAAGAGTATTGGTGATGAACGATGATATCGCGATATTGTCTTCTTCTCAGTGGTGCAATAACATCACTTTATTATATGGCACAAGTTACTTCCGGTGAAATTGCGTGCTCTGATTGGCTGAGACACGTCACGTGCCGGTCCGTTATTTCCCGTAATGGACCGGTCCGGATTACGGATTTTGTCAGCCATTTTGTTTACAAAGGAGAGAACAACGATAGGAAACTTTGAAAAACAGCAAAAATTGAACGAATTTAGTAAATTAAGCACTAAATCATGTACGAGTCGGACGATGAACAATCTGAATGAGAGTCTTACTATCATGAAAGCAATAGAAGAACAAGAACAAGATTGAAAATGACGATTCTGTCACTCAAAACGTATGTAAAGTATGTTGTTTAAAAAATCCATGCCATATAATAAACCTCTTATTAACCTCGACCGCTTGGTCATTACTGGAAAATATCAGACCTCGGTCTTTTATGTACGAACCTCGCCCTACGGGCTCGGTCCGTACTGTCAAGACCGAGGTCTGATATTTTCCCGTAATGACCGCGCTCTCGGTTAATAAGAAGTTATTCTTTTCTTTGTGTTCGCTTCCTCGTTTAAAGTATTTCATTCAGTTCTTTCAGGGAAATAAGAAACAACAGTGAAATAGACCTTGATATGATTTTTCGCAGTCTATTTTCGATTTTGTCATCTTTCTTTTGCTCCCGGAAAAAGTTCAATAATGACGCGATTAAACGGGTTTTCAAGATGGCAACCAAAAATGGTTTTGTCGGTTTTATCGGTTTTTTCGCGTCGGTTTTCGGTTTCGGTTTTTTTCAAAAATCGCCCAAGCCTACTGCCATCTTGTATTCGCATGACAATTAGATATCCAAAACTCACAAGCACAAGGAAAAGAAAACTTTCTCATCCTTGTGCTTGTGCTTGCGTCAACTTTATTGGGAAAATTAAATAAAATAAAACTACATACAAGTATATAACCCAAACGGGAAAGGTGCGAACGGGTCTTATAGGCACCCCCCTTTATATACAAATATACATAAAAAACAATGACATAAGAAAAACTAATTAATATCTGTGACAAGGGAAGTCACGAACAAGAAACCAAGTACATGGCATGTCTACATCAAAAACTGAAATAAGTGAGGACGAATAAGTGCGACGAAGAAAGTCGGCCTTAAAACTAGATAATGTCAAGAAGCTAGTAGGTGAAGCTGTTTTGCACACTGAGTTCCATAAATGAACAGTCCGGTTGAAGTATGAGCCCTTGAATGTACTTGTTTTACATAACGTAACTTTAAGTATAAGACTGGGGTTTAAAGTAAGTCGTGTACGGTCGTGATTAATAAAACTAACATAGTTGCATATGTTCAAGTCTATGTGACCATAGAGTGCCTTGTAAAAAAAGACCAAGTCTCGAATTTATCTGTCATAGCAGAGCGGTAACATTTCTAAAGTTTCCAGTCTCTCCTTATATGAAATTTCGATAGGTACTTATAGTACGTATTCCATATAAGGTCATGCATAACGGACGGGACTGGGAAGAGCAAATACGTTGCCCTAACGAGCGAGCATATACGTTGCCCTGACGAGCAAATACATTGCCTTCGTACCAGCCTCCAAGTTAATTAGATTGTAACCGACCCCAAAACAACAAAGGTCCTAACCCTCCCACAAAGCTATAGAATATATTCTTTTAAAGTTAAATGATCTATTTACAACATAGATACAGCTTATCCTGGTAGCTAACTTAGTTCTCTTTGAAAGCGGGTAATCGAACATGCCCAAAAATATAATTTTCGTATTACGGATACCATCTTGTAAACGAACTTTCGGCTGTCTTCGACGAACGTTTTCTTGAGAAATAATCAACTCCCAAAGCTACAATATATATTAAAACAAAGGTAAATTATCTGTTTACAATATGCGTACAGCTTATCCGGCGAGCGAACGTAATTTTCTTAGAAAGAGCGGATAATCGAACATATCGTAACGTGTTACGTATCCGCATCCAGTGGGCTGGTACGAGGGCAATGTATTTGCTCGTTAGGGCAACGTATTTGCTCTTCCCAGTCCCGTCCGTTATGACCTTATATGGAATACGTACTATAAGTCCATATGGAAATTTCGCCTATTTTGATCTGTGAAATTTTGCCTATTTCGTCAGTGCTTGGCTTGCGTTGAGCCTGTTTTCATGCGAAATAAGGACTCGCGTGAAAATTTACTTCTGGTGAAATAGGGCGCTCTGAGTGGCTGAAACGATCTGACTGTCAGTCATTACTTTCCCGTAATCGACCGGTCCGGATTACCAGTTGTGACGATCAACTTTTTCCTACAACAAATAACAACAAAAAATCATTTTAAAAAGCCGAAAAAGTGTACAAATTTATTTCAGTGTCTAAGTCTAACTCATGAATGAGCCACAATCAGAAGATGAACACTCAGAAAGTGAGTTTTATTATCCTTTCGGTGTGTTCTGTTCAAAAGCGCATGTTTACTTCAAAAGCGTATCACTCTTTGTCACGCTATTCGCATGCTATCCAAAGATTCCATTTAAAGGGGAACTGTACTCAAAATATAAATTACTTTTAAATAAAAGGCCTTTAAGTATAATGTTTAGAAATGTTAATAGTTTTACGATATCTGCTCTTGTATTCGAGAAATAACGTTTTCATTCTCGTATTTTATGCTTCTGGGCGCCGCCATTTTCGAGTTTTCTCGACGGCTCAGACTCAGGTCCAGCGGGTGTTTCTTTTCAATTTTGACGTCACTTGAGTGCAAAGAACAAAAGACAAGCACTCAAGACGTCAAAATTGAAAAGAAAACCACCGCTGAACATCAATCTTGAGCCGTCGAGCAAACTCAAAATGGCGGCGTCCAGAAGCATAAAATATGAGAATGAAAACGTTATTTCTCGAGTACAAGAGCAGATACCGTAAAACTATTAACGTTTCTAAACATTATTCTTAAAGGCCTTTTATTTAAAAGTAATTTGTATTTTGGGTACAGTTCCCCTTTAATAAACCTCATATTAATCTCGTTTGTTTGGTTATTACGGGAAATTATTATATGGCTTGGCTCGTGAGCAGTCTTAGCGCAGCTTTTCTGCAATCTGATTATGAAATTAAAAATTTAGAAATAATTGAGAAAATGTGAAAATTTTAAATAAAAATAAAACGTGTTGTGCTGCGTAGGCAGTGTAGAAATACAAATCTCAAACTCATTAATAATTCATGAGGAAAACACAAAGTAAAATCATAACCGAAAATCATAACCGAGACGTTGTTTGTAAATGTGATCTTAATTAGTATAAAATTTCGACAACTTTCACCTCGATTTTCTCTTAAAATACTGATTTGTTTGAGATGCTATACCATACACTCGAAAGGCGTTTATTATCTGATTTCCAAACACCTCGAAGTGTGTTAAAAAACTTGGCCTGCGGCCTCGTTTTTCAACACACGTCTCGGTGTTTGGAAATCAGATAATAAACGGCTTCTCGTGTAAGTAGGTAAAAACCAGGCGATAGCCAAGTTTTTTAACCAAATTCGAGGTGACTGGATAGAGGATGGAACACTCTTTCGATTTCGGTTTGTTTTCGGCTCATGAATTATTAACGAGTTTGAGATATATTACATCAAATATCTAAAAAGGTTGGTGTACTGCCGAAATAGCGTGTAAGTTGTCTAACGTTTCAACAAAAACCTTATTAACCTCATTTGGTCGGACTTTAGGGCAAAAATTATCCTGCCGTTGGTCTTTTTGCACAGACCTCGCTTCATCGTCGATACCGCGGGTAGAACAATTTTGTCGTAAAGACCTCCCGATCGGTCAATAAGTCTTCAATATTAGTAAAAAGTTAAGTTTCTCATATTTAAACAATTGTACTATTATTTCTTACCATTAAAACAGTGCAGTCTCTATTAATTTAGGAGCATTGTCATTAAAATTTAGCGAGTTATTGTGAATTAAAAATCCAAAAATGAACTTCTATTTTGCTATTAGTTCCAGTCTTTTTCCCTCACGCTCAGATCACGGTGGTGTATAACATAAGGAATAGTTGGATATTAACACTATACACGTGTTCTCGTTTTTACAGGCATTGCATCTTCGAGATTATGAGGATACCCTTGATTCTGTCGTCATTTATTCATTGTTGGCCTTAGTTGCTTCTACCAACAGATGTTTTGCAACCTGTTCAAAGGTAACATTTTGTCCTTCCTTCCCTTCCCTTCCTTCCTTCCTTCCATTTATTCGTTCCTTCCATTTATTCGTTCTTTCCGTTTCCCTCCCTTTATTCCTGTTTACTTAATTGTCATTAACATATTCATTTGTTTATTTTTAGGCCTTCATCAAACTAGAATCTCTGGAAAGTTTGACAAAGGAGAAGAGAGATGTTTATGAAGAACTTGCTCTTGAAATATTCACAAAGTACAAACTTGTTCCTCTAACTGCCCACCTTCCTTCAAAATGCAATCAACCTATGCCGTTTATCAAGTTTGCTATTTTCAATCTAGCTGTGTTGACAAATACTTTCTTGTTGCTATAGAAACCCACCAAAGGATACAAGAGCTAATAATGTGGAGTGTACCAGTTGTGAGATGCAGATCCCTGATTCGTAAGTACCTAGTCAACTAGGGGAAGGCTAAAAGGGATGACTCAAAAGGACCTTTCTGTTTTTTTCTGTTTTTTTATTTTTCGTTAGGTTATGGATAGCTACGGTTAGGGGTAGGTTTAAGGTTAGGATCAAGGTTAGGATCAAGGTTAGGATTAGGATTAAGATTAGGGTTAGGATTAGTTGTTCTAGAAAATGTAAAGGTCCTTTTGAGTCATCCCTTGTAGCCTTCACCAGTCAACTACTACTGTGATACCAAGGGGCGTTCCTTCCCAGGGGACACGCCAACCTCGTTCCCAGGGCCTTATCTCCGCTCCCCGCCCAGGCCCTGGGAACGAGGTTGGGGACACGCTGGGAGAAATTTAGGAAACGGGAAGCGAGACACCATCATGGCTCTAGACCCTGGCAGTTTATAAAACGAGAGGAGAGCTAGGGCGAGTCTGGTATCGTTAAGAATAGTAATCCCAAAATATAACATTTTTAACAACTTCATTGGGGAAACTACTAACAAAAAGTACAATATAACTGATAACAATTAAATAACGCACATAAAAGTAGGAAAGCCAAGCGGAAAAGCGCGAACGGGGGACAGTATAGAACCCATGCAAGGCGCTCCCGTGAAATTAAAATACATTATTAAGTTACTTCTGGTGGCGGGACCAGAAATTTTTTCAGAAAATTCCAGAGTTTCTAAATTCCAGGGTTTCTTTTCCTTTTTTCTGTCTTCATTTTCCTTGCTATTTTCATTTTCCTTGCTATTTTCATTTTCCTTCCTATTTTCATTTTCCTTCCTATTTTCATTTTCCTTCCTATTTTCCTTCCTATTTTCATTTTCCTTCCTATTTTCATTTTCCTTCCTATTTTCATTTTCCTTCCTATTTTCATTTTCCTTCCTATTTTCATTTTCCTTCCTATTTTCATTTTCCTTCCTATTTTCATTTGCCTTCCTATTTTCATTTGCCTTCCTATTTTCATTTTCCTTCCTATTTTCATTTTCCTTCCTATTTTCATTTTCCTTCCTATTTTCATTTTCCTTCCTATTTTCATTTTCCTTCCTATTTTCATTTTCCTTCCTATTTTCATTTTCCTTCCTATTTTCATTTTCCTTCCTATTTTCATTTTCCTTCCTATTTTCATTTTCCTTCCTATTTTCATTTTCCTTCCTATTTTCATTTTCCTTCCTATTTTCATTTTCCTTCCTATTTTCATTTTCCTTCCTATTTTCATTTGCCTTCCTATTTTCATTTTCCTTCCTATTTTCATTTTCCTTCCTATTTTCATTTTCCTTCCTATTTTCATTTTCCTTCCTATTTTCATTTTCCTTCCTATTTTCATTTTCCTTCCTATTTTCATTTTCCTTCCTATTTTCATTTGCCTTCCTATTTTCATTTTCCTTCCTATTTTCATTTTCCTTCCTATTTTCATTTTCCTTCCTATTTTCATTTTCCTTCCTATTTTCATTTTCCTTCCTATTTTCATTTTCCTTCCTATTTTCATTTTCCTTCCTATTTTCATTTTCCTTCCTATTTTCATTTTCCTTCCTATTTTCATTTTCCTTCCTATTTTCATTTTCCTTCCTATTTTCATTTGCCTTCCTATTTTCATTTTCCTTCCTATTTTCATTTTCCTTCCTATTTTCATTTTCCTTCCTATTTTCATTTTCCTTCCTATTTTCATTTTCCTTCCTATTTTCATTTTCCTTCCTATTTTCATTTTCCTTCCTATTTTCATTTGCCTTCCTATTTTCATTTTCCTTCCTATTTTCATTTTCCTTCCTATTTTCATTTTCCTTCCTATTTTCATTTTCCTTCCTATTTTCATTTTCCTTCCTATTTTCATTTTCCTTCCTATTTTCATTTTCCTTTTATTTTCATTTTCCTTCCTATTTTCATTTTCCTTCCTATTTTCATTTTCCTTCCTATTTTCATTTTCCTTCCTATTTTCATTTTCCTTCCTATTTTCATTTTCCTTCCTATTTTCATTTTCCTTCCTATTTTCATTTTCCTTCCTATTTTCATTTTCCTTCCTATTTTCATTTTCCTTCCTATTTTCATTTTCCTTCCTATTTTCATTTTCCTTCCTATTTTCATTTTCCTTCCTATTTTCATTTTCCTTCCTATTTTCATTTTCCTTCCTATTTTCATTTTCCTTCCTATTTTCATTTTCCTTCCTATTTTCATTTTCCTTCCTATTTTCATTTTCCTTCCTATTTTCATTTTCCTTCCTATTTTCATTTTCCTTCCTATTTTCATTTTCCTTCCTATTTTCATTTTCCTTCCTATTTTCATTTTCCTTCCTATTTTCATTTTCCTTCCTATTTTCATTTTCCTTCCTATTTTCATTTTCCTTCCTATTTTCATTTTCCTTCCTATTTTCATTTTCCTTCCTATTTTCATTTTCCTTCCTATTTTCATTTTCCTTCCTATTTTCATTTTTCCTTCCTATTTTCATTTTCCTTCCTATTTTCATTTTCCTTCCTATTTTCATTTTCCTTCCTATTTTCATTTTCCTTCCTATTTTCATTTTCCTTCCTATTTTCATTTTCCTTCCTATTTTCATTTTCCTTCCTATTTTCATTTTCCTTCCTATTTTCATTTTCCTTCCTATTTTCATTTTCCTTCCTATTTTCATTTTCCTTCCTATTTTCATTTTCCTTCCTATTTTCATTTTCCTTCCTATTTTCATTTTCCTTCCTATTTTCATTTTCCTTCCTATTTTCATTTTCCTTCCTATTTTCATTTTCCTTCCTATTTTCATTTTCCTTCCTATTTTCATTTCCTTCCTATTTTCATTTTCCTTCCTATTTTCATTTTCCTTCCTATTTTCATTTTCCTTCCTATTTTCATTTTCCTTCCTATTTTCATTTTCCTTCCTATTTTCATTTTCCTTCCTATTTTCATTTTCCTTCCTATTTTCATTTTCCATCCTATTTTCATTTTCCTTCCTATTTTCATTTTCCTTCCTATTTTCATTTTCCTTCCTATTTTCATTTTCCTTCCTATTTTCATTTTCCTTCCTATTTTCATTTTCCTTCCTATTTTCATTTTCCTTCCTATTTTCATTTTCCTTCCTATTTTCATTTTCCTTCCTATTTTCATTTTCCTTCCTATTTTCATTTTCCTTCCTATTTTCATTTTCCTTCCTATTTTCATTTTCCTTCCTATTTTCATTTTCCTTCCTATTTTCATTTTCCTTCCTATTTTCATTTTCCTTCCTATTTTCATTTTCCTTCCTATTTTCATTTTCCTTCCTATTTTCATTTTCCTTCCTATTTTCATTTGCCTTCCTATTTTCATTTGCCTTCCTATTTTAATTTTCCTTCCTATTTTCATTTTCCATGTTATTTTGCCTCCAGTTCCAAACGATGTCCACGATGTGAAACGCAATTCCCGACATGCATTGTGACGGGTCGTCCTCTCATGGACTATCAGTTCTGGATGTGTTCAACATGTAAACACCGTGCTTATGAACAAGAAATTCGCTCTCTTGCTAACTGTCCACTCTGTCACACCTCTGTATAAATCGAAAGGTTTGTGTTCCTTATAAATATCTACATAACAAACATTAAACAATACATTAAATATGGCTAAAGATAAGATATAATTTAAAACTTTTATTTGATTTTCTTATACCAAGAAATATCACTCTATGTTTACAATGTTTTCCCTTATTGTTATTTATACATATTAATAACCTCGTGTATTGTGAAGTCTTTATATACTTGTAATATACAGTCTTTCCTCCTAGAACATCTGTTTCTATGGTATAATGTATACATATTTTAACTAGCATTACGTAATATCCAACATCCATTCGATAAAGCTTTTTTTTGGTTTTTGCGATACGTTAATTAAAAGGGGTAGATATCTCTGGGCTATGACATAGTCAAGTCTCGTTTCTTACCGACTACAGCAAATCTAGATCTACCCAATGTTTTATATATATATATTTACTTTCATGTCTAGTTTATCGAGCGCCAAGCCAAAAAAGGTGTAAAAGTATGTAGAGTTTTTAACCATTGCATTCATGGAAATCCTGTCTACTCCCAGTTTTTGGCGTGCTATGTAATCCTATATTATAGTACTATATACTGTAGGTAATTGCGACGATTGGAATCACAAAATGCTTTTGCCGTCGACAATGGGGTGTGAAGCAATATGGTGCATCTTCAAAGCGTTCTTCTGGTAAAAAGCCTTGTCGCAATACTGGCAAACAAATGGTTTTTGCGTTGCGTGTGTTCGCAAGTGAGTGTTGAGTGTTGAACGTAATGTGAATCCTTTCCCGCACACGTCACACTTGAATGGTCGTTCCCCGGTGTGTCGATAAATATGAGCCTGTAGATTCCCCTTCTGATTGAAACCTTTACCGCAGTATGTACAGTGGTACATATGCTCGTCGGAATGCGTGCGCATGTGGTAGTTCAAATGCGTCAGCTGTTTGAAGCCGCGCCCGCATATTTGACATTTGTACGGCTTCTCGCCAGTGTGCGTGTAGCTGTGAATGCGTTTGTCGATTTTCTGGTGAAAACCTTTGCCGCAATAGTCGCACGTGTGTGGCTTGTGATCTGAATGTGTCTTGATGTGGGTGTGGAGGTTTGAAGCACGGTTGAAGGTCTTGTTGCAATGTGTGCAAACGTGGGATTTCTCTGAAACCTGAGTTGTCTCAACTGCATCGTCTTTTTCAGCTTGGTTTGGACGCTGACCTGTAGGCGCTTCGACGCCGGGGGTCGCTGTTTCTACTTTAGTGACTGCCTCAACTCCGCTTCCTTTTCCTAATTGATTAGCCCTGAGGTACTTTGGAGCTAACTCATGGCCGGAGTCCTGGTACTTGCTCAAGGACTTCTCCGAACTATCGAGTTCTTTTCTCTGTACTTTTACTTCGTTTTTGTTCCGTGGCTTTGAACGAGGAACTTCTTGCACGGAGAAAAAATCTTGAATAATCGGCATCCGGTCGCCTCTGTATCTAAAAGGTTGTTTTTCGTTCACTTGTTCTTTTCGACGTTGAAGCAATGATGTCGGTTGTCCGACTGCGTTCCACTGCTGGTTTCGTTGAGAATTTCCAGGAAACTGTCCCCGAGGAGCAACCTCCCTGGCGAGCCAACTTTGCTGGGTTTCTGAGAAATTCGGAACGGAACATTCCCATGGCTGACGTCTTTCTCTAATAATCCGAGGGAGACCAGGAGGGGCATGTGGTAAGTGCATGAACTCACAGCCGTCTGTAGGCAACCAACCGGCAGGGGACCACGTGATGTACCTTGGCAAGAGGCTATGATGTGACGACATTGGGAGATCTGATGTTGGAAGGGGGTATGACGTCATGGTGGGTAGATACCGTCGAGGTTGAGGTGTGACGATGTGTGTGTCGGATGATCTTCCCGATGTTTCTCTTTGCCTCAGTGAATGAACCTCATTGTGGATCAGTTGTTGGTGATCAAGAGTTTTTCGCTCCAGATTACTTGAAGTCGTAGGGTGTATGCGAGTGCTTGTATCTATAGAGTTTCAAGGGGAAAACACGTCAGGTCGTTATATTAAAAATATTATTTGATGTACGTGATGGTTTTATGTCGAGATGATAGTTTGTTGTGTTAGTAATTTCTCTTCCGACTTACCTCTCGGCATCTCACTTGTCAGAACTTTCGCTGTTGATCTCATTTTTACGAGAAATGACTTCGGCATCGTTCTTTTCGTATCTCTAGATAGGAAAATAAAGAGCATTCGTTTAATTAGGAACGTTAACCATAATCCTCCGCGCGTTACAAGTATTATCCCATTGTTGCAAAAGCCATATTGAGCTGTAATCGCAATGATGTTATTTTTTGCATTTATACTAGACATAAACAGATATTTTGTGTGTTTATCATTCTTTTCTATGATATTCAACCGCGACTTGTTGCGACTCGCCGTATTTGCTCTTGTGAACTGGCCGTTATCGTGATTTTTCTTGTCTTAATCTGTTCATACACATGCAGTTCTATAGTTCTGAGTCGAGTGAACAACCTTCCCTTCTTAAGTGTTGCTCACATCAGTCGATTCCTAATGTTAGCTATAAGGAATCAACATATTGAACGGGATAAAGACTTCACATGCTCTATTTTATTAACTATAAAGTTGTGCGAATAAACTTAATAAAATGAACCGTGACTTTAACAAATGGTAATATTGCGGCCGCCATATTATCTTAAGCTACATTTGTTGAAGGATCTTGCATTTCTCAGTTTGTATATATCGTTTTTAACGTACCGAATTATAGGACGGATATAATTTTTATAGGGTTCTTCTGCGAACATATCTTATCTCCTATCTTTTTACTAATAACTAAGAATCCCTGGCTGCATGGATGCTAGATAAAACCCATGATTGCATCAAGATTAATGTATATAACTGAATGAACCCGTTAACTTATCTATATATATAATTGAATTAACAAACAAGTATAACTTCCTACCTCTTTTTTAGTAAATCTCTTTTATACTTCAATATCTCAACAGATCTCAGTGAAGTTTGCTTGCCAAGTGTATGCACTTTTATCGTTAAGTATACAAAATTAAACATATAGCACAATTCTGATTGGCTAGCGGAATCATGTGCTTGAATTCTATTGGCCTGTTCCCTCCAAGGTATAAGTCATTGTTTGAGAGATAAAATGTATTCACGCAAGGGAGGAATCGTGTTAGGAATTATACAAAGCCAAGATAAAAGACCCAAGGAAGGTGTGGCCACCTGTGTTTTAGTTCTGTAACGATATCGCGTGTTGCATTTCAGGATTCGTATATTGATTATTCTTATATACACATAGTTTGTTTATGTAAGATAAGGGCGAGTTTCACGAACACCTAAAAATGGGTTTTGACTGTTCTCTTGACTATATTTGATGCTGCGACAATAACAAACTCGTTAAGTTGTTTTTAAGAGAAACTCGACCACCTGGAGTTATTATAACAGACTGAAATAAAGATATTATTTCTCATCTAGTATCACGATATCTGTTATTTTAATATAGCATTTCAGTTAAGGTTTCTTCTACCTTATCTAGGTTTTTATTTCTATTTTGAATGAACTATAATTCGGACTTTTGTTATTCACATGAAGGCGAGACGTGTCATGTCGGCTACTATATATGGAACCATCTTTTTAAAGACCTTTGAAGTTCTTCAATGAGTACTTAAGTGGAAAGAAAACTCAAGCTGGTCCAAGAGCTGTACTCCTGTATTCATATATACTCTCGTACTAAAACAATTCATTGCATATCATATCATATTTTTTTTCATATTGTTTAAAAGTTTTAAAATTGAACTCCTGTCGTCGCACGCGTGGCAACAATTAACATGATGTGCTTTTAGTTTAAGTTTAATTGTATTATGTATGAACGTTGTCATTGACTAAAGCTAGCCGACGGGTAATTAGTCAAAATTAACTCATCCCAATTCGAGAATATTCTAACTCGACAATATGGCGTAAATATACAAAAAGAAAATTATTTCATTTGCCCCCGCGTTCGTTTGACAAATTGTCGTATATGACTGAACTTGCTGATGATAGCACAGATTATATTCTAATTTAAGTTTATATATGTGTATATATATTATATATATATATATATATATATATATATATATATATATATATATATATATATATATGTATATATATATATATATATATATATATATACACATATATACATATATATATATATATATATATATATATATATATATATATATATATATATATATATATATATATATTATATATATATATATATATATATATATATATATATATATATATATATATATATATATATATATATATATATATATCAGAGTAAGTCTTATAAGTCTTATATATATATATATAAGCAGACACGAGAGCTTTTTTAACCGAAATATGTTGATATAGTACCAAGTTCAAATTAGACTTGTAAAATTAAATTTGTTAAAGGAAATCATTCATTATTAACTATAACACGCCGTCTGTGTATTGCGTCGTCACATCAGCATAATTTAAATGAAGTATACCCTA
The DNA here is from genome assembly GCA_035772405.1 of Chrysogorgia sp. JL179-B06. Classification (NCBI taxonomy): domain Eukaryota; kingdom Metazoa; phylum Cnidaria; class Anthozoa; order Scleralcyonacea; family Chrysogorgiidae; genus Chrysogorgia; species Chrysogorgia sp. JL179-B06. The sequence continues at coordinate 3,540,511 of JAYKKM010000265.1, forward strand.
AACTGAAACCATAACGGTGTACATCCGGGAACCCAGCGGCGTATTTTTCGTATGTCTCGACAAATCACTCTCCCCGCCTTTTTGTTGGTCAAGACTTTTGAACAAAGTAAGATTCCATTAAATCATCTATTTGGTAAGCCATTATTGACATCTTTTATTTGTTGAAAGTTTTAGATCACGTGGCTGTGAACCCCGTTTGTCAATCCGTCCGCGGATCTAATTTCATTGTCCATAAAATGTAATAAAACATTACACGGTCCCTCAAAGATATGAAGTTTTCTATAAACTCATTAGGGTTTCTGTCAAAAGTAAATTTGGTCAAGCAAATTAGGTCAAGCAAATGAGGTCAAGCAGCTGGAAACCCCGTCCACGGGTCTAACCCATTGTCTACATTACACGGTTGCTCAAATTAAAATATGACATTTTCACTAAATTTATTAGAGTTTCAGTCAAAAGTAAATTTCGTTAAAATGCCAAGTTCTTGCATGTTATTGCCAGTCGAACGTAAAATTCATATCTTTTCTCCACCGTGTAATATCTACTTTGTAGTCATAATAATATCTCATTATTGAAACCTATTAACTACCTTTCTTTTCCTAAACTCAATACTCAAACAAACACAAATTGAACAACAAAGGTTTTTTTTAATAAAAACACATTCATCCAATGAGAAAACTAATTAGCTTATAACAATATTTCTGCCTATCGTCTCCGCGAATGATAAAGAACACCTTTGAAATCACTTACGCGGGAGTTTCTGGTGCAACGTTTCTCGCGGAAATGGCTAAAAGGGACGACTCTTGTCTACGGTGGTTCTGAAGGGACATCAAAAAACCTCGCTACTTTTTTACAACCGTGACTTTTATAGTTTAATTGCTGTATGTATTCTTCAATATGTCGGAACACGAAGATTGCGAGGTGGACGATGAAGTTGTCTAGTGCTATACAAAATACAGTTTTAAAATTGCTCGTTTTGTTTAAAAATATATAACTTTCTTCGACGTGAAAGAGGGATAGATGATGAAGCTATCATTAATAAATTCAGAGAGGAAAAGGTAGTAAGGAACTACTTTATTTACTGAGTTAGCACGAGGTTACTTAAAAGTCGCCATAAAAGTCGCAACAAAAGTCGTCATAAAAGTCGTCATAAAAGTCGCCATAAAATTGGCAACAAAAGACGCCATAATAAAAGTCGCCATAATAAAAGTCGCCATAAAAGTGACAACAAAAGTCGCCATAAAATTGGCAACAAAAGTCGCCATAAAATTGGCAACAAAAGTCGCCATACAATTTTATGGCGACTTGTGTTGCGAATTTTATGGCGACTTTTGTTGCGAATTTTATGGCGACTTTTGTTGCGAATTTTATGGCGACTTGTGTTGCGAATTTTATGGCGACTTTTGTTGCGAATTTTATGGCGACTTTTGTTGCGAATTTTATGGCGACTTTTGTTGCGAATTTTATGGCGACTTTTGTTGCCAATTTTATGGCGAATTGTGTTGCGAATTTTATGGCGACTTTTGTTCCATAAAATTCGCAACAAAAGTCGCCATAAAATTCGCAACAAAAGTCGCCATAAAAGTGGCAATAAAAGTCGCCATAAAAGTCGCCATATAAAAGTCGCCATTAAAGTGGCAACAAAAGTCGCTATAAAGGCCCGTTTACACAGCGATTTTTGATGCGATTTTTCTTACCCTGACGTATGCGATATAGTAGATGACTCACTAAAGTATTGAACGTCATAGATCTGCACAAATGGTTCAATAGATTCATAAGACAATCCATTCCATCGCATGTGTTAAAAAGATAAAAATCGCAGCAAAAATCGCCTGTGTAAACGGGCCTTAAAAGTGGCAACAAAAGTCGCCATAAAAGTCGCCATAAAAGTCGCCATAAAAGTCGCAACAAAAGTCGCCATAAAAGTCGCAACAAAAGTCGCCATAAAAGTGGCAACAAAACTCGACATAAAAGTCGCCATAAAAGTCGCCATTAAAGTGGCAACAAAAGTCGCCATAAAAGTCGCAACAAAAGTCGCAACAAAAGTCGCCATAAAAGTGGCAACAAAAGTCGCCATAAAAGTCGCCATAAAAGCCATATATGTCACCAGTGTATTAATCTTTGTAATGAAAGCGAACGGACGTATCTTGCTTCCTTGTGGCACACCTGCGTTAATATTTATATTATCACACCTGACGCAACTCCGTCGAACCTTACTCTCTGTGAGCGATCAGTGAGATATGAGGCTATCCACGGTAGTAGAGCAGGCCGAACCCCTGGTCGATCAGGTCAAAAGCTTTCGAAAAATCCAAAAAAACAATTCGTATTACTGTTTTTGGGTTAGATTCTCCCAAATTGACGCTCACTTATTCTTTCCTGACAATCTTCTATCATCCACTCCAAGGCAAAGGATTCTTGTATTTTTGAAAATATACTTGTGAGTAAATATACTAGTTCTTCAAAATGGGAAGGACCTTTTGAGTGATCCCTTTTAGTTTTGTCCAACGTACTCTTACCATTGCTACGCAGGCTCTGATTGGTCGATACCCGTGTTTGGGTACTGGGATCCAAACAGTGTTGCCAACCTTGGGATTTTATCCCAAGATCCTGGGATTTTTTTGAAGGAGTTGGGATATTTTTTGGATTTTTTCTCAGGGATTCGACCTTGGGATTTTTGTTGGGATTTTCCAGAGCAAACAGTTTAAGTTTTAAAAAGCTGATTTCAATTTCAATACCCTTAAAGGCGTGTGAATTTGTATTTATGTTTAATTAAAGGAATAGATTTTCTATTTGAAAGCTCTTGTCTCTCGGTTATTTGAGTCGGAGACTCAAACGGCGATAAAGACCTGGGAACTAGTCAGGAAGTGAAAGCTCTGAACCTCTGGTGAACCTTGGGATTTTTTGGTAAAAAATAGGAAATCTTGGGATATTTTCAGACCTTTATTGGGATTTTTACGAAACTTGACTTGGCAACACTGGATCCAAACACTTGGGAAGTTGCTCGACTTTCGAAAAGCTGAAAAACACTCGCCTAGCGGCTCGCGATTTTTTACGCTTTTCTCCAGTCTCGGAACTTCCCGTGTGTTTGGATCACAGACTCACAGTATCAACCATTAGGTATTTCTTTAATACTCGAGGGCGTTGACGTATAATGTCTATATTATATAAACTGAGTAATCCAGATATTTCAATAAAACTCTAACTTTAAGAAATTATTCGTCATCTCACCGGTCTTCATCCTTCGGAAAATGGAAGAAACTTAGAACGTTTTTGTTGTTGTTTGAACAATACACCAAACCACTCTGGACTTTTTCGTTATATTTAGCATTTCATGCGATTAAACTAGATGTTCTAAGGATTTATAGAAGGAAAATTTCGAGTGTTCGAATATATACATTTTAAGAAGCAAAATATTTTTCTCAAACAACAACCTACAAGTTTCCCCCTTTCTGTGTAGGTTTCTTTACTTATTTTTGTCAAATGTAGCCTGCACGAAACCGGAAAAGCTATGACATGAAGTAGCAACAACGTTGTTTAGTTAAACCGCTGTTTAATACGTTTGACATGCTCACTTGTTCCAGACTCCTCGGTCCAAACAGCAAGGTACAGTCGCAGTTAAGGTGAGGTGACAGTGAGGTACTAAGGTCTGAGTCGTCTTCTGGACGATCTTTTTTAGTATTCGCGAGAGGTTGGACAAAATGAGAGATTGTTACGATCGGACATGCCTGTATGATGAAATACATCATGGAACTGCTAACCCCAAAAAACTTAGATCCTAACCCTAACCCCCCCCCCCTAATGGGTTTTCTAACCCCCCACCTAATGGTTTTCTTATACTATCCTTATATTATTTACTAGTATTTTCACCTTATATTATTTACTAGTATAACCGAATATTAATTATTAATTATATTAATACTAATAACAGGATCGTTTACAGGATCGTCCACAAGACGACTCAGACCTAGTACCTCACGGTCACCTCAACTACGAACCAATTTTTTTTGGTGACCGCCCACCAAAATGTTTGGACGTTCATTTTTTAAATCCTGTGAATAACTCATTATACGGTGGATAAATCATATCTGTCCTATAGTTTTGATATTGAATTTTAATCCGGTCCAGGAGTCCAACTCACGTGAAATCTTGTCCCATTTTTTCAATGCGCATGCGCGTGATTCGCCATCCTGGCAAGTTCCCCGGCAGCTTTTACCTGCCTGCAACTTTTATAACTTGTAATATACTCAACTTCTCCCGGCATTACCACCACTATATATACAGAAGTCGTGAATAGGGTCGCGGGTTCAAATCGCCGGAAGGTTTTGATGTTGCTTTCTCGCAACCTAGTCCCGTTTTGGCCTTAAAATATATATATATTCTAACAACTCGAAATTTTCCTTCACCATTAATCCTTTCAAACGTAGCCGTCCACATGACGGCTGGACGGTCGCTTACAAGCCTGCTTCGGGTCGTCCAATTTGGCACATTTTTTGTAAAGTTGATTCCATAACACAGGATTACGATGATTAGTAGCATCATCAATGTGAACTGGATCACGGTTATTGAAGTCACCACCCCATCGAAGGCCGACATCTGACTGGATTTTGCTTATAAAGCACGTTACACCATTTGGCCTATCAGCGCGCACAAGACATCCACTGTTGCAAAATATTCCGGTGGTCTCATCCTGGAGGTTCATGTCAATAGCATGACCAACCAAATGATTGCTTCGTTTTGCTGGATCAACAATGGCGCCTGCGACGTGCTTTGATGAACGGTACGAGCTTGTTACGTACACCTAGGAATTATAAAACATTAACTAAGCTAAGTACATAACATACGTTGGACATTATATTATGAGAACTGTATATCGTTTGGAAAAACCCATTTATTTATTTATAAATTAATCTGCTGGGGTTACTGGGTTGTATCAGTATCAGGGTTACTTTTTTAGCTTTCCAGTATCAGGGTTACTTTTTAGCTTTCCTGTACTTAGTTAATTGCACTAATACTAACTCTAACATTAATGTATATGGTTTGAACCTAGGAGTATCATTATATGTGTGAAGTTGATCGTCCAGGTTGTTGTAGTCTTGAGAAAGACTAGTGTTGGTGGCTGACGTTTCGAGTCCGTTTCGACGGCCTCAGCGGCGGTCATCTTCAGAGTCAAGTAAAGCGTGTTTGTCAGGGTTTGCCTATATATACGTCTGGTTCATTACGTCATTGTTTGTTTGTGTCATAATTAGTGTGAGTCATGCAGGTGTCGCGTTAAAAGCGTGGGTATTGTTCGTTGATGCATGCGAAGAAGTCTTTTGTATGGTGTCGGTTATTGTTGTGATCTGTTAAGTGGTTTATGTTCCAAGTTGGTATACTAACTTTCTAATGTAAGTCGCTGTTTGTAGTTTGTGTTAAAGGCGATACATTCAGCCGAGTCCCAGTCAATATCGTGTTTTGTTTCTACGTGGTGTTCAGCTATGTGATTAGTCCTGTTCCCGTTTCTAGTAGCTCGTTTGTGTTCAGCTAGTCTGATTTTTAGGTTTCTGCCGCGTATTTGATCTTTCGTGAGGTTGTTCTTTGTCTTTCACGTTAGTCAGTATATGTCGCAAAGTAGTCATAGGTTTGTGGGCTACACGTATGTTGTAAGGTCGTAAAATACGTGCAATAGTCTCGACTCTGATGATGTATCTTCAATGTATGGTATTGTTGTTGCTGTTACGGTTGTACTGCTGTTGGTCTCGTTGGTCTCGTTGATATTGTAGTTGTTCCGTTCAATAAAGTTAGTATTGCAGTTGTTTTTGCGAAACGCGCGCCGAAGATAGTGTTTTCGTTGCGCAGAGTTTCGGGTGAATCGCAAATAAGTTGTGCTCGTCTTGTCAAAGTCTTGATGGTTGTTGCTTTGTGTACCGTTGGGTTGTAAGATGATTCGTCTTTCTCAAACTCATTAATAATTCATGAGCCAATTAATTAGCCAATGAAATCACTTTATTTGATCACGTAAAAATCATATACCACCACAGTTATTAGATCAAACCCGGTTTTTATCTAATTGCTGAGATCTTAATTAATAATTCATTTTTTGGAGAACGAAACGACCTGCCTTCGTCTTCGCTCATTCTCAACTGAACAGAGTCTGTTAATTTTCTGAATAAATTTTACACACCCTCGTGAGTTCAGTCCCATTTAACTAAACATCCAATTAAATCCGTGTTCGATTGCCATATAAACAACTCGTTTGTCGTGTTTCATCAGGGGATCCAAACACTCGAAAAGAATAAAAACAGCGCTCGGCTCTCGTGTTTGGATCCCCTGATGAAACACTCAAACTCGTTGTTCATATATTACATCAGTGTGTGTTGGTTTTCTGTAAACACTAGTCCTTAGTTTGTTCTTGTCACGTGTTACCAAACAGTCTAGAAAAGGAAGAGTTCTGTTCGTTAACATGTTTGTGAAAATCGTCGACGTCGTCTTCATGCAGCGCAGTAATGGTGTCGTCAACGTAGCGAAACCAAAAAGGTAATGTTTTTTTGTAAGTTGTGAGTGCACGTTCCTCTATGGCTTGCATCACAATCTCAGCAACCATTAATCATCAACCATTAATCAGCAACCATTAATCAGCAACCATTAATCAGCAACCATTAATATTGGCGACCATCTTGAAACCTACATCTCGCGGATACTAAAAAAGATCGTTCAGAAGACGACTCGGACGACAGTTGGTAATTTTAGTTACCATGCACAGTCTGTATCGTTTCATCTTTCATGAGAGGAACATATAAAACTTAATTCGATTTTAAGCCGTATTATATTCAATACATCTAAACCAAGATATAATCACCTTCACTTTGCATTCTTTTGCATAACTGTTGATATTCTGAATTGCGGATAAGAATCCTATGTGAACTTGAGCGGAATTTGGTTGAAATTCACTGCCTTTGTAATTGACCAAGTCACAATTAGCGCCAGCGACATCTAAATAGAATTAGTAAAAATTTGCTATTAAATTATAAAAATCGCGCGTTGATCAAACCAGTTTGATTTTATTGCATGCTTTTTGTATTTTGTAAAAGGCGTGCAGCTCTGGTGCAATACGATAATTGTCAAATATATGTATATGAAAATTTGACTGCCCCAACCGGGACACGAACCCGACCACTAAGCTATTGAGATACGGTCAGAACAGTCAAACATCATATACATATTTATACATCGCCCCGACTCTCAAATCTCTACAGGAAGACATCTCATCTTCGACGAAGTATAGAGTGAAGCCTCTCGCAGGACTTCCTGAAGATATAGAGGATTATAACATGACCGTGCACAACCGGAAAAGAGCCTGGGAATGAGGTTGGGAATGCATCTCTCACGAGATAGAGTAGTGTTAGAGAAGCGAATGAGTGGAAAAATATCATCATGAGAAGATGAAATTCGTATCTCCAAGTGGCCATGTAATGTTCTGTTTATTAGATTGAAATAGCCATGATGATAACTTCACATGTGAACATAAAAATGCTTCACTGCTCACAGTGAAATTATTTGTTCATATGTAAAGATATAATTTTTATTGAATAGGAAATAACCTAGTATTTCATCGATATCTATATAATAAAACAATAAATAATTACGATTTCGTTACCAACCTCAACTTGAAGTATCGTTTCGTGGCAGAACATTCGAGACTAGTGTCAATAACAATTAAGATAACTATTTTAATGCTCTGTTGTTTTTATGGCGCCAATGAATCACCGATGCGTTGCCTTGTCTGTATGAATAAATTTGGCACACTTTCTGTTATACTATCTTATGCAAGAAGACTTTTAGAGTATTTTTCTGGACTGAAACATTAATACCAGACATGTATTGTGATGGATACCCTCGCTTAAAGAGTTATTCAATGTAACTTAAAAAGTAGCAGATGTCTGCTTTATATATGAAGCAGATATTTATTGTCTACGGAATATTGGTCATTGATTTAGCTAATGCAAATGCCTTTGGCCATATAGGTTAAGCTCTGCATTTCGTACTTCCTTTGTGTAACTGTAGCTTGAGTGTCCTCACAGCGTCTTGCAAGTTCTTTTTTCTTGTTTCAATCTATGTTTCAATTCTTTAGTTTTATTTTCGTTTTACAATATTTATATTTATTCTGATTTTCGATGCTTCGCGGAAACCAGCCAACGAGACGGCCTTTGTGTTTTTATTTCTCGTCAGTTACTCCGATGACTCGTTTACTTGTTATTGATACACAATCAAATCTGTACACACCCTCGAACATGTGGTCGTAAATTCATTTGTATACGATTATCATGAGCACAAGTCTGGCAGCCAAAAATTAATGACGCGTATTATTTGAGGAAAGAACCCAGCAATAAAGCTGATGAAAATACTGTTGCTGTATAGTATTGTCGAAGCAAATAAAAGCAGTACATCAACAGTGCAGGAATCCCGTGGTCACCCCAACGAAATGAAGGTTCACATCCCAAAGGGGTGAATTTTGTGGAGACTGCTTCTCCTGTGACTGGCTGAGAAATAACCTGGAGAATGAGGACTTTGACGCTGCATTGCAATAAAAGATAACAATGAACTCGAAACAAATGTAATTTGTGAAAAAGGTAGTTCCCGATTTTCGTCGTGAATCATTGAAAAAGCAGGAAACGGACTATCATATCGCTGTAATCTGTCAGTTAAATATCAGAATCAAACAAAGAAAACGTTGTCCGCTTATATAGGACCACTTAATACAGTCAGCTTTGATAGAACAAGTAAAAACAGATTTTATCAACTTACCGCCGAGATGTAAAGAGAAAATGAATACAACCAACAAAAACATGTTCTTGCTTTCTCGAATCTTCTCCAGTTATGGTCACAAATTTTGCAAACATATTTCCTTTTATAGAAACGTCATTAGCATAACCACTGCAACGCTATGCTACTTCCTGTTAGTATCATCGAGCAATATTTTATGTTATTATACACTGTAGACACTTCCTGTCTTCTCATTGGCCAAGCGCATACAGTTTAATTATGGGAATCAGCGCAACCTACATATTAGTGAATCTAACCTGTAGGTTAGATGCGAGATTTCCTACAACCAAAAACAACATGACTGCTCGATTTTTGTCTTCGAAATCGAAAAATTACTTGAAGACAAAGACTCTGAAAACACAATATATAATAAAACAATTGTTGGATTCGGTTTTTGTGATATCTGGATAATCAAGGTCTCGGTAAGTGTTATCAGCCTCAGACCTTGATTATTCCAGATATCACAAAAACCTCATCCAATAAATAAAGAATAATACATGGATGTGCGGAAATATGAAATTTATTTCGAGTGTTGACCAGGATATCAAACGAGTGAGCGCAGCGAATGAGTGAGTTTCCTGGTCAACACGAGAAATATCCTGGTCATCACAAAATATGAAATATCCTGGTCAACACAAAATATGAAATATCCTGGTCAACACAATATATTGCTTAGAAAAAACAGCTTTAAACTATAGTGCTGTATCAGCGATAATCGTCACATGTGCAATTAGTCATAACTAATCACACATGTGAGATTATCACTTTTATTAGTTGAGAAAAAATCAATAAAACACTCTACTTTATATAATAATTGTTTATAATCTTTATGGAATGTGGAAAAAATAAAATGGAATCCCGATTTCTCGAACCTGCAAGAGAGACGAAAATTGGTTCGATAAATCCGGAGTTCATCGAGTTACCGAAGGTGGCATCGAACACAGAAAATGAATCATTTAAAATCCTAAAAAAAAAATAACAAATAACAAATCGCAGTGCGAGCGCGATAAAAGTCGCAGCTAAAATCGCAATCAAATCGCAGGAAAAATCGCCTGTGTGAACGGGCCTTAAAAGTTGCCATAAAAGTGGAAACAAAAGTCGCTATAAAAGTCGCAACAAAAGTCACCATAAAAGTCGCCATAAAACTCGCAACAAAAGTCGCCGTAAAAGTGGCAACAAAAGTCGCTATAAAAGTGGCAACAAAAGTCGCCATAAAACTCGCAACAAAAGTCGCCATAAAAGTGGCAACAAAAGTCGCTATAAAAGTCGCCATAAAAGTGGCAACAAAAGTCGCCATAAAATTGGCAACAAAAGTCGCCATAAAAGTCGCCATAAAAGTGGCAGCAAAAGTCGCTATAAAAGTCGCCATAAAAGTCGCCATAAATTAAAAGTGGCAACAAAAGTCGCCATAAAAGTAGCAACAAAATTCGCCATGTTTGGATCAAGCATTATAAAATAACATGTATGCTACGCAAGTTCTGATTGGTCAATACCCATGTTTGGATCAGGCCATCCAAACACGGAAATTTCCCGCCATATTTTACTCAAGTTTGTGTTGCTCGTTCGTTCGTATTATTTTATAAAAGAAATACCTAATGGTTTTTCCGTGTTTGGATGGCCTGATCCAAACACTTGGGATGTTGCTCGACTTTCGAAAAGCTAAAAACACTCGCCTAGCGGCTCGTGTTTCTTTACGCTTTTCTCGAGTCTCGCGACATCCCGCGTGTTTGGATCAGGCCATCCAAACACGGAAACCATTAGGTATTTCTTTACTGACACGGAAATTTCACGCCAAATATTTCCTTAAGATTTGCTGCTCGTTCTCTTGTATTATTTTATGGAAACTGTGATCCAAACAGTTGGGAAGTTGCTCGACTTTCGAAAAGCTAAAAAACACTCGCCTATAGCAGTTCGTATTTTTTACGCTTTACTCCAGTCTCGCAATTTCCCGCGTGTTTGGATCACAGTATCCAAACACCGAAACCATTAGGTATTTCTTTAATACTTGATGGCGTTGACGTATAATGTTTATATTATATAAACTGAGTAATCCAGACCGGAAACTGGAAAATGGAAGAAAGTAATTTATTTCGTTTTTAAAAAATCAAATATCTAAGGGACTGGTCATTATTTATGGTCGGGTGGGGGGGGGGGGGGGGGGCGAAGAGAAATAGATTTGGTGCTGGAAAAAATTTTACCCAACCAAATTAAGATCAGAAATTTAACCGTCCCAATCATTTATGCAGGGTAAAGAAAATGTTTTACCAAACCCAAAAAGAAAAAAGTTAGATAAATCCCAATTCTCGGCATATCGTTGATTAGAAGTTTTAGTAACAAACCCAAATAGATATACAGACAGATCGTACTGTAACATTCAGATTATTATCCCCCTATACAGAGCAGGAATCCAAAGAAAACAAGGAGAGGAGATGACTAAGGAGAACGATGAGATTCCAATTTTAAATGACGAACTCGTAATTTTGTATGTAAATATAGTCATGAAAATTTTGCAACCCAACCCTTCAGAGAAGTGATGATTTTTTTTACCCAACCATTTAGGTCTTAGAATTTTCAGTTACCCAACCATTTTCCCTTCGACCCCCACCCGCTGGCGATAAATAATGACCGGTCCCTAAAAAGGTTGGTGTACTGCAGAAATAGCGTGTAAGTAGTCTAATGTTTCGAGCGAAGAAGGCCATTCGTCAGAGAATGAAACATTTCGCTCTCTAACGAAGGACCTTCGCTCGAAACGTTAGACAACTTACACACAATTTCGGTAGTACACCAACCTTTTTAGATATTTGATTTGTATTTCTACACTGCCTACACAGCACGTTTTATTACTTATTTCGTTTTTTGTTGTTTGAACAATACACCAAACCACTCTGGACGTTTTCGTTTTAGTAAAAGTTGCAGACAGGTAAAAGCTACCGGGGAACTTGCCAGGATGGCGAATCACGCGCATGCGCATTGAAAAATGGGACAAGATATGACTTATCCAGGATTTCAAAACTGGACGTCCAAACATTTAGTGGGCGGTCACCAAAAAAAATTGGTTGCTGTTTGAGTCTGGAACAGTGGTCTGGAATAAGTGAGCATGTCAAACGTATTGAACAGCGGTTTAACTAAACGACGTTAGCAACGTCGTGTCATAGCTTCATTCCGGCTGCGAGCGGCTACATTTGACAAAAATAAGTAAATAAACCTACACAAGCAGTGAAGAGAAATCAAGAAACATCAGAAAGGGGGAAACTTGTAGGTTGTTGTTTGAGAAAAATATTTTGCTTAGGCCGTCCATGGTCTTAAAATGTATATATTCCAACACTCGAAATTTTCCTTCACCATAAATCCTTAGAACATCATTAATCGCGTGAAATGCTAAATATTACTTGTGATATACTCAACTTCTCCCGGCATTACCACCACTATATATACAGAACTCGTGAATAGGGCTCCGGCCGCCGGGTCGCGGGTTTAATTCCAGCCGGAAGGCCTTGGTGTTGCTTTTTCGCAACTTGGTCCCTTTTTGGCCTTAAAATGCACATATTCTAACACTCGAAATTTTCCTTCACCATTAATCCTTTCAAAAGTAGCCGTCCACATAACGGCTGGACGACCACATAACGGCTGGACGACCGCCTACAACCCTGCCTAAAGTCGTCCAATTTGGCACATAAATCATAATGCCACATGATTCTGTCATTCTCAATACATCATGTCACCTTGAGTTGAATGAAAGAGCTTTGAGTCCCCAAAATGAGCTTCTTAACACGAGAAAAATATCTTGTAAGCGATAATCTTTATTTCACTCAGATTCGTATGCTTTACACATGCAGTATATGCGTGGAAATTAACAATTATTTTGAATCAAATGATAAAGTTGATTCCATAACACAGGATTACGATGATTCGTAGCATCATCAATGTGAACTGGATCAGGGTTATTGAAGTCACCACCCCATCGAAGGCCGACATCTGACTGGATTTTGCTTATAAAGCACGTTACACCATTTGGCCTATCAGCGCGCACAAGACATCGACTATTACAAAATATTCCGGTGGTCCCATCGTCGAGATTCATGTCAATAGCATGACCAACCAAATGATTGCTTCGTATTGCCGGAGGAACAATGGCGCCTGCGACGTGATTTGATGAACGGTACGAGCTTGTTACGTACACCTAGAAATTATAAAACATTAACCATGGATAGTAAATAGACTATCCATGCATTAAGGTGGCTCCCTACTGTTTCTTGAAAGGTGACAAAAATGGAAATTTCAATGTCGAAAAGTGTCCATGGATATTTCGGAAAAGATTGAAACTAAATAATAATAATAATAATAACAACATTTCTATAGCGCATATACATTGCTGTTCTATGCGCTTTACATTGTGAAAATAAGTATACAGTATTTTACACATATTTTATGTATATGGTGTTAAAATTCATCCGTTACAAGTCCTATATCTATGTATTATTTAAAACTAGTAAAAATATTAATAATAAAATTCGTCTTATAATTATAAGTCATATGTCGTAAGCTAATTTAAAAAGGTGAGTCTTTAATTTGGATTTAAAAGTATTAATGTCAGTTATAGATCTGATATCCACTGGCAGTGTGTTCCATAGTTTTGGCCCAGCTACCGAAAATGCCCGATATCCATAGGTTTTAAGTTTGTATGGTTGTTCTGTAAGACGCCATTTATCTGCTGACGATCGAAGTTTTCTTGTTGGTTTATAAAGGCATACAAGTTCTTGTAAATATTTAGGAGCAATGTTATTTACTATTTTGAAACACATTAAATTCATCTTAAAAACGATTCTTTCTTGAACTGGCAACCAGTGTAGATTTCTTAAAGTTGGACTGATGTGATCATACTTTCGCAAGCAAGCTATAACCCGTGCTGCTGCATTTTGTACATTTTGCAATTTGTTAACTTCGTACTTAGGTAAACCGTAACAAAAGTGAATTGCAAAAATCCAATCTTGAACTGACAAAACGAATGAATCAGTACTTCGGTTGTGCCAGCACCAATATACTTTCTGATTTTGGCTATGTTCCTTAAGTGATAAAAAGCTCCCTTGACTACTTCATTTATTTGAGGTGACATTGTCAATGTACTGTCAAAGGTTACTCCGATATTTCGTGCTTTCTTACTAGGTCTAATGGTGTCAGATTTAACTATTATGGAAGGTTGCAATGACATCTGTCGGAATTTAGAGTGAAGAACAAGGAGTTCTGTCTTGCTAGTATTGAGTTTTAACTTATTTGCAGACATCCAATTGGTAATATCAGAAAGACAACTTTCAACCCGACAAGTCGCCGACGATAGTTCAACATCATTATTGAAACTAAAGGTAGTATATATTTGATTATCGTCTGCATATAAATGAAACGATATGTCGTGTTTTCGCATTAGATTTCCCAATGGAGACGTGTATAGTAAATATAATAATGGTCCCAACACCGACCCTTGTGGCACTCCATAACTGACTGAATAAACTGATGAACTGCTCCCATCTATATCAACAAAATGTGTGCGGTCTGTAAGATACGAACCGAAACCATGCTTGTGCTTTTCCCTTGATACCAAATTTTGACTGCAGTCTGTATAACAAAATCTCATGATCCACAGTGTCGAATGCAGCTGATAAATCCAACAATAGAAGAATCACCCATTATTGTTGTCAATGGCTTTCAAGATGTCATTCTGAACTCGAAATAAGAGCCGTTTCGCAGCTGTGATACCTCTTGTAGGCCGACTGGAATGTCTCATTTAGATCATATCGTGTAGAGGGTGATCCCACAAACGCGTAGCTGCTACTTTTCTCAATAACCCTTAGATACAAATTTTAAGTTGGATATCGGTCTAAAATTTGGGAAACTTTCAAAATCCAAGGATTGTTTCTTTAATAAGGGAGATAGTAACGCTTGCTTCATGGAAGTTGGCATTGTAGTGGATTCAAACGAAAGATTTACAACCCGACAAATGATGGGTAATAAATCGATGATGCAATTCTTGAGTAATGACGCAGGCACTGGATCCAAACTACACGATTTGGTTGAAATTTTGCTAATAAGAACCGATAGTTCTTCGACGCTGGTTGGTAAGAGTTCATTCAACTCACAATCAATACTCGTCTCTTCAATCTGCTCAAAGTTAGGAGAATCAGCATCAGGTAAAGCATCAATTTCTTGTCTTATTTGCCACAATTTTTTCAGAGAAGAAGTCAGCAAATTTATTGCACAGTTCAGCAGTAGAATCACAATGTCGGATAATGTTTTTCAGATTTGCGGTGTAACAAACGATCTATCGTATTAAACAAAACTTTGTGATCCGATTTGTTTTCAAGAATATAAAAGCAGAGTAATAATTCATTTTTGACGATTTGATGATATCCCTTACCCGTTTGCACTGATCATAATACTGCTGTCTATCTATATCTAATCCGGACTTACGCCAACGTCTTTCAAGTTGACGGCGCTTGCATTTCTCATTAGCAATGTCCTCGGTATACCATGGTGCAGACGGTCGTGAACTTTACTATGCATGTTTTTAAAGGTGCATGGGAATCGACAACCTTGAGCAATTCACTGTCATATTGATCACATAAATCTATCACATTACTCGTTTGAGAGGTAAATAGTGCACATTTAATTACATCATTTCGAAACATAGCCGGGTCTACACTGCGAAGTTTGCGGGTATTGTCTCTCTTGCCTTGGTAGACGTGGTTTAATAAGATGTAACTTTATGTGGATAACTTTGTGATCAGATAATTGAGGGTCCATGGATGACCAGCTGTAGAATCATATCCTCACATGACCTAGTAATCACTAGATCCAAGGTGTGATTTGCTTATGAGTTGGGCCAGTTATATGCTGCTTTAAATTGTAACAGTCCAATAAATCAAGGAATCTTGCAGCCTGAGGGTTTGTAAGATCATCAACATGAAAGTTAAAATCTCCCAACAATACAAGTTTGCCACTAGATACTGCCAATCGTTCAAATAAGTCAGAAAATTCATCGAAAAACATGTTAACTGTTAGTCCATTCTCTGCAGAAGGAGGGGGTCGATAAACTACACCGATCCTCAGAACTGTACTAGGCGATCTAATTAAAGTTTCCATATACTCGAATGATGAATATGTGGCCACATTTTGTTTCTCTGTCTCTTATAATACTTTTTATACAATAAGCCAACACCGCCCCCATGGCCTTCACTTCGTGGAATATGCATAAATGCATACCCTCGGGGACAGAGTTCATTTATTGTATACACAGACTCATTGTTCGAGTTTAACCAAGTTTCGGTTACTGCCAAACAATCTACACGGTGTTCTACAACATAATCCTTTATAAACATGCCCTTGTTGTTTAAGGAACGGGCATTCAGCATGGCGAGGTGCAGAAAATTTGAAGTTTTAGTTTTAGGACTATTCTTCGTGGGCGTAATGTTTACCAGATTATTTAAATTAGCACCAACATTATTTCTATGTTGAAATATGCGTGGCCTTCTTCTAGTAATGTTAACCGATGGAATATTCTGTATTTCGTAAACAGACGAAACCCTTCTATTCACCCGATAAGCTTCGAAATTCTCTTGAGAATGCCCCACATCACCAAAACACCTTTGTAGCTGGTAAAAAGGTTGAAACCCCAGTAACTGATGAAATTTCAGGGCATCAAATACTATTAATGGCTAAAGTGTTTCATCTGTTGCTATGACAACAGTGACGTTACAAAATGGCCGAAAATGAACATTTAATCTAATTTATTTCGCAAACTAGTCGGTGACCCCCGATTTTTTTTGCGTTTAAACATTTATTTTAGTTTAATTAATAAATAGGCAGATTAAAAAAACATTCTGTGGATCCAATTATTTTACACAAAAAAAATCATGTTTTTTTAGTTTTTTAAAAAATTGGATCCACAGGAATTTTTTTTAAATTTGCCTATTCATTAATTAAACTAAAATAAATGTTTAAATGCAAAAAAAATCGGGGGTCACCGACTCGTTTGCGAAATAAATTAGATTAAATGTTCATTTTCGGCCATTTTGAAACGTCACTGTTGTCATAGCAACAGATGAAACACTTTAGCCATTAATAGTATTTGATGCCCTGAAAGTTATTCTATGCATAGCTTTAGTTTCAATCTTTTCCGAAATATCCATAGGCCTTTTCGACATTGAAATTTTCATTTTTGCCACCTTTCAAGAAACAGTAAGGAGCCACCTTAAGGTACGTTTACACACTGCGATTAATCGGCCCGATTTCTGGTTTAAATGCATGTTAAGTAATGAGAGACAGGAAGACGCCAAGATAAATGAGCCCACGGGACACTCCGCTGACTGTTTCTCCACTTAACATCCAGCTAAACCAGAAATCGGCCCGATTAATCGTTGTGTGTAAACGTACCTTAACTAAGCTAAGTACATAACATACGTGGATTTATGAGAACTGTATATCCTTTGGAAAAACCCGTGGGTTAGTATTAACGTTGGCATTGGGGTTAGTATTAAGGTTAATATCAGAGTTACTTTTTTAGCTTTCCTGTACTTAGTTAATCATTAACCCTAATACTAACCTTATTAAACATTAACCTTGATACCAACTCTAACATTAATCTTAATATTGGCGACCATATTGAAACGCTTGAAACCTACATCTCGCGGATACTAAAAAAGATCGTCCAGAAGACGACTCGGACGACAGTTGGTTTTAGTTACCATGCGCAGTCTGTATCGTTTCATGAGAGGAACATATAAAACGTAATTCGATTTTAAGCCGTATTATATTCAATACATCTACACCAAGATATAATCACCTTCACTTTGCATTCTTTTGCATAACTGTTGATATTCTGAATTGCGGATAAGAATCCTATGTGAACTCGAGCGGAATTTGGTTGAAATTCACTGCCTTTGTAATTGACCAACTCACAATGAGCGTCAGCGACATCTAAATAGAATTAGTAAAAATTTGCTATTAAATTATAAAAATCGCGCGTTGATCAAACCAGTTTGATTTTATCGCATGTAATTGAATGCATTTTGTCAAAGGTGTGCAGCTCTGGTGCGGTAATTGCAACAACCAATGACAGACTTGCCATAAATCACATGATAAATTAAACATGGCGGCCAGTGGTTTAGTGTGGACTCCATAAAAAGAAGAGAGTACGTTTCTGGAGTCATTCGCAAGAAACGCTTGAAACTCACTTGATCCTCAAAACCGGTCGTTATTTATGGCCGGGGTGGGGGCCGAGGATAAAAAAAATCACTTCTCTGAAGGGTTGAGTAGCAAAATGTTCATGATTATTTACATAAAAGAATTAAGAGCTCATAATTTAAAATTGGAATCTCATCATCAGTTCTCCTTAGTCATAGCTTTTATTATTGTATTCCTCTTCTTGTTTTCCTTGGATTCCTGCTTTGTATTGATGGAGATAATAATCTGAAGTTACAGCAGGGGATCTGACTGTATATATATTTTAGGCTGGAGGGGGAGTATTGTCACCCGAGCCGAGAATTTACGGAACCAACTTTTTTTAGTGTAATTTTGGGTGTAGATTACGATTTTGCATGTTGATCAAGTGTTTGAGGGGGGCGTTTCCGAGAAACGGGGGGTTAAAGGGGTGGTCTGAGCCCCAAATTGGGGGAAATTGTTTTTATGCTTTTCGAAAGTCTCGCAACATCCCGCGTGTTTGGAGCACAGTATCCTGCACGGAAAACTATTTGGTATTCCTTTAATTTGGGGTGA
Organism: Chrysogorgia sp. JL179-B06; assembly: GCA_035772405.1. Taxonomy (NCBI): domain Eukaryota; kingdom Metazoa; phylum Cnidaria; class Anthozoa; order Scleralcyonacea; family Chrysogorgiidae; genus Chrysogorgia; species Chrysogorgia sp. JL179-B06. The sequence continues at coordinate 3,559,072 of JAYKKM010000265.1, forward strand.
TAGATTTGCTAGAATGCGAAAGAAAGTTATTTCAAAATTATGATATTGCATGGATGAAAACCTCTTTGTCCAATATTTTAATGTTCCATATATTTGCATGTGTGGAATAAAGAAATACCTAATGTTTCCGTGTTTGGATACTGTGATCCACGCGGGAAGTTGCGAGACTGGAGAAAAGCGTAAAAAACACGAGCCGCTAGGCGAGTGTTTTTTAGCTTTTCAAAAGTCGAGCAACTTCCCAAGTGTTTGGATAACAGTATCCAAACACGGAAAAACCATTAGGTATTTCTTTTATAAAATAATACAAGAGAACGAGCAGCAAAACTTAAGGACATTTTTGGCGGGAAATTTCCGTGTTTGGATGGCCTGATCCAAACACGGGTATTGACCAATCAGAGCCTGCGTAGCATACATGTTATTTTATAATGTGCTATGTATGAATAAATTTGGCACACCTTCTGTTATACTATCTTATGCAAGAAGACTCTTTCGAGTTTTTCCTGGACTGAAAGATTAATGACCAATATTCAGTTGACAATAAATATCTGCTTCATATATAAAACAGACATCTGCTACTTTTTGATTTAGCTAATGCAAATGCCTTTGGCCATATATGTTAAGCTCTGCATTTCGTACTTCCTTTGTGTAACTGTAGCTTGAGTGTCCTCATAGCGTCCAAGTTCTTTTTTCTTGTTTCAATCTGTTTCAATTCTTTAGTTTTATTCTCGTTTTACAATATTTATATTTATTCTGATATTCGTGCTTCGCGGAAACCAGCCAACGAGACGGCCTTTGTGTTTTTATTTCTCGTCAGTTACTCCGATGACTCGTTTACTTGTTATTGATACACAATCAAATCTGTACACACCCTCGAACATGTGGTCGTAAATTCATTTGTCCTACGACGGGGCTATCATATGATTCATGAAGTCTGGCAGCCAAAAATTAATGACGCGTATTATTTGAGGCAAGAACCCAGCAATAAAGCTGATGAAAATACTGTTGCTGTATAGTATTGTCGATGCAAATAAAAGCAGTACATCAACAGTGCAGGAATCCCGTGGTCACCCCAACGAAATGAAGGTTCATATCCCAAAGGGGTGAATTTTGTGGAGACTGCTTCTCCTGTGACTGGCTGAGAAATAACCTGGAGAATGAGGACTTTGACGCTGCATTGCAATAAAAGATAACCAATGAACTCGAAACAAATGTAATTTGTGAAAAAGGTAGTTCCCGATTTTCGTCGTGAATCATTGAAAAAGCAGGAAAGACTATCATATCGCTGTAATCTGTCAGTTAAATATCAGAATCAAACCAAGAAAACGTTGTCCGCTTATATAGGACCACTTAATACAGCCAGATTTGATACAAGTAAAAACAGATTTTATCAACTTACCGCCGAGATGTAAAGAGAAAATGAATACAACCAACAAAAACATGTTCTTGTTTTCTCGAGTCTTCTCCAGTTAATATGATCACTGAAATTTTGCAAACATATTTCTTTTTATAGAAAGGTCATTAGCATAATTAAGTAACCACTGCAATGTTATCCTATACTTCCTGTTAGTATCATGGAGTAATATTTTATGTAATCTTTATTGCGGAATGTGGAAAAAATAAAATGGAATCCCGATTTTCTCGAACCTGCAAGGGAGACGTATATTTTTAGACAACTCTTTATTTCACAAGTTCTGTTTGTTCATACGTAGGTTTTAAATTGAAAACTTGTGCGGGAAAATGGGATTCAGCGGGTTTGGTCGGTAAACAAGTCAGCTCTCCTAGAAGGGCTAGCCCTCCTCGAAGGGCTAGCATATTCCATGTGAACGCGAGGTGAAACCCATCCCTTTTACTGGGGCCAGGCTTCCAAGAGGGCTAGCCTTCCTTCATGTAAACACGTTACACCCGTTAGTAAAGCTAAATGTTGACTTATTAGATTAGTTTTTAAGAAACTTTGAAGATTAATGTATTACACTTGGTGCAAGAGCTTCTTCTGCGCTCGTAGAATAATTTGTAATTGTTTCATATTTAATTGTTGACATATACATCCCCATTCACATCTCTTCAATACTTTATGACTAGAAGTTCTTATCAAACGTGAAATGCTGCCTCTGGACTGACACAGGAGCAGTACGAGGTTGACACAGAGCAGTATGCCAGAAGAATGATGCTAGAAATTTTCTATAGCGTAGAGGATCAAATAAATAGAATGTAGAATATAACGTATAAACCACGTATCAAGCGAAGGCGATCATATAGCCTTGTAATATTAAAATAACATGCCATACATCTAATTCGAACAACATTTACTCGAAAGAGCAAGCCTCGCGAAGTTATAAACTTTCCACTCAAGCGGTCATATTTCAAATCAAACAAACATATACGGAAATCATGCGGGATGTTACCGTTGTCAAAAATATTGTGGTTATAGTGTCTTTCCTTGAATTAAGACACTGTCGTTTGTTGTCGTGTTCCACTCGATAACAATCTAAACCACGTATCAAGGCGATCATATAGCCTATTATAGGCTTCTAATATTAAAATAACATACGGTAATCATATGGCGCGTTTATAATGTCAAAATTCAATATGACCATTTGAACGCCATACATCTAATTCGAACAACATTTACTCGAAAGAGCGAGCCTCGCGAAGTTATAAATTTTCCATTCAAGCGACACTTTTGCCAAATCGAACTTCACGTTTGTAATATTTCTGAATTGAACGATTTATCGAGCGGTCAAATTTCAAACTGAAACCTACGTCACAAAACGTCATAAAACTGGACAGACATCCAATGTGCCGAGTCTATGTTCGCTTTACATAGTTCCGCGAAGAGGTCTGGACACGAAACACAGCTCCCTGAGGGTCGGCAGCAATTACTAGTTACTAGAAATTACTATCGCAAGGGAAGTGCTGCCTCAAAAGCCATCGGAAACCTAATTTTTGATAAAATTTCAAAAATGAACCCTGGGATTGGTTATACAAATTGTAACAGACATACTGTATGTACACATTGTTTTCAATTCTTTTAATTATATTTAATGCCTAATTTTTCCAACAAGCTTAAATTTTCCGAATATTTATTTCCATCTTCTCAAAGGTTTACAGGACTGGTAGTACTTATTATAAATGGTAATTCAAATTAACAGTTCTTGTTAATCAACTTGTAATAGTTATTCCATGATTGAGGTTTTAGAATATTAAGCGCATCGTCAATATGCACTGGATCACGTCGTCTGAAGTCACCACCCCATCGAAGAGCGCTATCTGATCGGATTTTCTTAATAAAACAATGGACACCCTGTGGTAACAAACTGGAACTCCTGCGAAGACATCGACTATTGCAGAATATGCTCGTAGCTCCGTAGACGAGATTCATGTCAATAGCATGACCAATCAAATGATTGCTTCGCCTCGCTGGAGGAACAATGGCGCCTGTCACACGAGTTTTTGGACGACGGTATGAGCTTGTCACGTGGACCTAGGAAAGTGAAATACAAATGTATTTACCAACTGAGAGGCGAGGGGGTTAGGGTAACACTTAAGGCGGGGGGTTAGGGTAACACTTAAGGCGGGGAGTTAGGGTTAGAATAACACTTAAGGCGTTAGGGTCAGGATCAATAAAATTACTTAGAGTTCAGACATATCCTGAATCCTAGGTGAGAGGATATATGAGCCCAGTAAAAGCGAATAGCCCACCTATAGTTAAATATAAAAGCGCAAGAAGCCTCTGCGGAGGAGAGTGGGTGTGCTGGGAGGACTGGGCCGGGACTAGGACAATGTCCTAATTCGATAGCGGTATCTAGTGCCTATTCCTTATAAGGAAGCGCAAATAGAGTGAATTAACGCGCAAATATATAGCTGACACGTTGCACCCTCGTTCCATAAACACTGGGTGCATATGTAGGCTGTGGATATTACAAATAACTAAGCCTATTAAAGGCTAGCTGTCACGAAGTATGAAAGTCAGATTCTTTAACTTTTTAATTTAAAGATCTCTATATTTTTTATATATTTTTTAACTGCGCAAAAAAGTGGGGGCTAAAGCCCCCCAGCAACCCCCTCCGTGGTCCCTGGACTATGAAAGTTGAAGTTGCTTTTACCAAAATTTCGAGAGTATTAGCGATCATAAAACCTGCCTAGGACACTACAGCTTACCTTTACACCACATGTTCTTGCATAACCGTTGATTTTGTACATATTTGAGCTAAACCCAGTGTGAACACGTGGAGTTCTTCCGGTAAAATGACTCAAGCGGTAGTATCGTAATGGACACTGATTACCTGCAGTGACAAATTCTAAAAAAAAGGATTATATCGATTATCTCTCCATTAAAATATTACCTTAACAATAGGTAGTTTTCACATGACATAACCAAAGTCCTAAAATCTATATTGTAACATTCTATAAGTCGATTCAATAATGTCTTCTTGAGTTACATAATTTTGAATTATATGATAGTTGAGGTCAGCATAGCCGCAGGCAACTCAGTGGCTTCTTTTTTCAAATACAGTAGCTTGCTGTCCCTCTTCGTCGACCAATCCCTTCACAATCCCTATACTTCCTTGCAATCCCAGCCAAAACATTGCTCGCACATGCACTAATTGGAAGCGATTTGACTCAGAAAAAAGAAGCCACAGAGTTGCCCGCGGAGAAGGCTAATGTCAAAATGTCATGAAAAGCTCAGGGCCGGTAAGGTTGCGCGGGTCCCCCGGCATATTTTCAGTCCGGCAAGGGAAAATTGGACTTTGCTAAGAAGAAAGAGATACAGGATTAAATTATCTTCCATTTTTCCTCACTGCCTTAAAAAGTTCCCGGTAAGCGAGGCGCCCCACGCTCATCGGGCCCCGTGCTCTCTGAATGTATTAAAATGCCATGGCCGCGTTAATCCGGCCCTTAAAAAAGATATATTTTTTACCCAACCTTTTAGAGTATTCTATGTAATAGATCAACACGAGTTTGAGTGTTTCATCAGGGGTTCTAAACATGCACGAGAAAAAAATTAAAACCGGGGGGGCGGGTAGCCGCGATGTTTTTATTGTTTTCAAGTGTTTGGAGTCCCCTGATGAAACACGATAAACGAGTGTTTGATGTTGCTTCTCAAACGAGTATGCATATTTGTGTTTCATTGATTTGAATATGGAGATTAAGAAATGTGATCCAGTTCACCTTCAAGTTTACTATTGGTTTTGTGAATTATTAATGATTAATGATATATAATTATTAATGATTTTGAGAATTTCTACCAGCAGCACAACACTTTTATATCAATCAAGTTCATTTTTAATAAATAAAGTATCCAGTTATCCAGTGGATAAATCCTATCTGCATGTCCTATAGTTTTGATAGCTACTGATTTGACTTACTCACTGGAAAAGTTACCCAGCCTTTGAGTAACTGCAAGATGATCAAATTGGAAGCAAGTACGCCTGTTCAGGCGTTTACTCGGGCTACTGATTTCTGTAATCAGGCAGGGGACGAAGAAAAATCAGGCGTCTGTACGCAGGCAACCATGAGTGTACTCAAAACATTTCGTGATATACGATCCGGCGGATTCTCAATATCCCGCTGGTTTCGTCTGGCTTTCAACCTTCTTAGGATTGTCCAAAAGTTGTCCGAAACCTATAACTCAGCGGCAAATATATCTGAAATAATGTGCGCATCGCTCTTCTAACCATGCTAAATAACACAGACATATCGATGCATACATATCGAAAATGTGTTATGTTTGACCAGATCAAAAACCGATCATAAACGGCCGGACGAAACTGTTCGTTCGTGCGGAGATTGAAGATTGAAGCCATGTCCTTTGATTTTAAAGACGAGTTTGGATACTTTCAATAATCGCTTTGTTTCTCTCATCTTGGAGAGAATCTTTGCAATAGTTTGCGGGTTTACAGGTCTCAGTAAACTTTTTCAACTGCGATTCATTGCCAATAAAACGAATAAAACGAAAGTGCGCGATCGGCGTGTGCAGTTGTAAGCGTTGTGAGCATATACACGATCAAGACAGTTATCAGCCACATCGCTGATTAAGTTAGCCATTCACTTTTCACTTCCAAAATCTATCAACTGAGTCAAAGTACAACTCGACCAAAGGCAAAGCTATCGAAAAGAAAGAACTCGGCCACATGACTCGGCTTTACATGTCTCCGAGGTTCGCAAAGCCTGACGGAAATATTATTGCGCAATTTTGCAGATTTGTGGAACCCGAAAAATAAAAATACGACTACAAATACAAATACAGGGGCGCCGTAGCCACCAATTTTGAAGTGGTCCGGTTGGGCGTGGTGGTTTTGATGGCTCTGAAACGCTATTTCCTGCATTTTGTGGGAAGTTTTAACCAAATAATTTATATCATAAACAATTCATCATTGTACTGACAATGGGGAAGTGATCAGCCAAATATAACCATCAGTTCCACTGGCTTTGAGCTGAGCAGAGAACGGGTTTCGATTTACCAAAGAATCGCTTGGGAAATACGAAGTTCTTCGGATGATGAGGTTCATCAGGAAGATTTGAAAAGAGCGCTTTTGAACTATCAGCAGCCATAAATCTCCGGCCGGCGCCTTTGGCGTCAAACACGTGAAAGCCGGGCTCTTACTTCGTTTAGCGGACACAGAATATTACATCATTGAAATATTTAGTTTAAAAGTAGGGTTACTATTCCTTTATTTCAGGGTTAGGACTAGAGTTTTTATTTGGGTTATGGTTAGGGTTTTTGTTCTTGTAAAGCTTCTGAATCCCGAGAAAATAACCTTGATATGTCTATGACGAAGTCTGTGTCTGTCATCAGTTATCGTCGTACATATCATATATCAATATTAAGCGAAACTGATGATATGCAGTGCAAGACAACTGTAAATATTACTCGTATACTAACCCTAAGAAACTAACCGTAATACTAACCCTAATAATAATACTATCTTCTAAAATAACTCTAACTATAATATTCACGCACAGCCTCGAAACATTTTTTGGGTGCTCCGGAAAGTGGTCCGGTTGAAACCGGACCAACCGTACCGGTGGCTACGGCCCTAATAATGAAGCCGAAACCTAGACTCGCGCTACACCCAGGGTATTATCTCCGCTCCCCTAGGTAGCCCGATAATAAAGAACACGAGTTTATAGCAGTTTAATTTATGCCTGCAGGAGTTTCAGCACGTCCCGTTGCGTGAAACAACGCGTTTCAGAGACATGATTGTGTTACTTCAAATCCTGCTTGCTTTAATTAAGTACTCCTAAATCAGTATTACACTATACCAGGAGGTTTTTGGATATATAGCTAAAGATATATATACGTATGGATATATATTAATATAGAAAACTAACAGATCAGTTCAGCACAACGTGGTTTGTTGAGGGTTTTTTGCGGTCTACGCGTAGGCTATTTGTTAAGCCGTTCTACGATGGTTCTATATACGGATTGCGCTGTTTCCTCGCGTTGGAAGAATTTTTCATTTGCGCGCTTTATTTTGAGAAGAATTGTTGCGTACGCAAAGCACAGTCCTAGTCAGTTTTAGAAACGAGACTTGACTATCTCATAGTAACAACAATCACGTTTTATTAGTATGTATACATATGTATGTACTATATATAGACCCGTATATATATATATATGTATATATAGACCCGTATCAGCCTCTCTCTCTCTATATATATATAAATCACGACCCGTATCGGATCTATATTTCTGATTATCTTATAAAGACTCGCCTTAAATTTCTCTCTGGTTTTTAACGGCTGAGATAACGTTAATTCTCAAAATTACTTCGCCAATGAAAGTACGAAATGATTCTGTTTAGAAGACATTTAAAAACCTTGAAGTACGGGCTTAATTATCGGCTCTAAAACATGACTCGGCTATCGCCTCGTGTTTTATATCGATATCTGCGCGGTTTGTACATACTATACTATTATTTACTCTACTTAATTCTCTCTCCTGTATTTGTCTCATAGTCAGTCAGAATCAAAATTCATTAATTTGGTCGCTGTCCGTGGCGCCATACTATAACTAGTATAACTGTATCTAAAGAGGATTTGAAACACATTTGTAAAAATACTCCCCTTGGTCTTGACGATATGGCAACTATAATAAGCTGACTGCCAACACAACTTACCACTAAACTGCAAGGAAAAAAGGGCCAAAAATATCAAAAACGTCGTCATGGTTGTCTTGCCTTGTGCAGTCTTCCGCATAAAATGCTGTGATATTTTGCAATCAGAACTAAATCTCACGCCGCGATGATTTTGATGACGTTAATAATTCAAGAGGAAAAAGAAAATAAATTGTTTATCGGACATCGTAATTAATAATTATGGCTCGAGACTGCGAATGCACTAGGCCGCTGCTGCAGCCAACGGGTTGAGGCAACCTAGTCTCCTTGGCAAAGCATGCACGGACGTCTTTAATTATGGCTCTCATGCAGTTGGGTGAGATCAGAGAGCCATATAAGAACGTCTGCGAACTGGTAGCCAACCGGACCAGCCTGTTAGACCTTCGTTTGAAAACACATCTGCCAGTCTGTGATGTCGCAGACCAACGAAACCCTAGACCTAGCTACTTACATATCGTAAAAACTATACATTAATATCTATAAATTGCAAGGGGTAAATCGTCGAATCAATACTTTGACCTCTTGGGTGACCCTTCTGATGTGTAAATGCGTATTCCTTAATTTTATGGCGGTTCCACACAATAGTGTAAATAAGATGATGTATAAGATGATGTCAGTTACTCTATTAAATTGTTCTCCATTCCGACTCTGTCGAATGTGTGCTGTTGTGCCTGTTGTGCAATCTCGGACCATATTTGTGAACATCCTGTTTTTCATTTTCTATAACCTACCGCAGCCACTAAAATCGGAAATATTTCTGCTGAAGCTAGAAACTCTGTGACCATTCTGACCATATTCGTGAACGCTGGTGTACCTCGGCACGTTACAGCTTACGCTATTTTTCATAAAATTTTCGACTTCATATTTGACATAAAGTAATTCCGTTTCAGACCGTCTCATAACTGATAGTGAAAATGTTCTCAAATTTCGACATGACATTTGGCACAATCACTAATAATGTATTTCAGTCATAACTCGAGGAGCGCGCAATCGCGCATTGCAAATCTTCACAAGACCGCACTAGAAACAACAACAACAAATATGAAACGGGTGACTTAAAGTGTCATCACCCCAATTTTTTTATTATTGTGAACATTCTATATGAGGCAAATACAGTTGAATATAGTGATAGATTTCTTTTATTCGGCAGATGGAAAGCACATGGTCAAGTGTTAAAAGATGCCGGCTGATAAAAAAGAGTACTCGATCTTTTGACATATCTTTGGACATATCTTTCGAACTCGGTGATATGCATTTCTATTTCTTCGCCGACGGCTTTAAAGCTTGGTACAGGAGTATGATCCCTAGCAACCTCTAACGCTTGCGCTTATATAGTTGAATGTGAGACGCAACATTGCTTATTTCAAGGCCATTGCACACTTACTGATTATTGGTAATTTTAGGGTAGGAGGACATGTTGAGTCGTTGACATTCTGCCACTTCATGGAAACCATTCATGGAAACAATAGCACTTTTGCAAACCTTTATATTTAGTCAGGCGCTAAACGAGATATAACATACGAATTTCTTTCAGACGAATAAACGTCGTTTAACTCAGAGGCTAGACCGACATTTCCGTTGCATTATTCGTCAGATTTGGACGGATAATGTGAGTTATATGTCGAAGTTACGTCAAATATATAATTGAACAATAAAATTCGTCTGAATTAGAGGTTAAACCGTGAGACCGTGAGACGAACCTCAAATAACGGTGAGACCATATAGTCAATGAGGTATGCGTATATGGTCTGGAAACTCGACTAAAGTCTTTGTTCTATGTTTTTGTTCACTTTTATGCAAATTTGTGCAAGATGACGGTTACTGAACACATGGTTTTTTTGGTATAATGAAGCAATCATCCAATAGCAACGTTTGATATTCATGTTCGTAAATATTAATAAACTTAAAACAAAGGATTTGTGCACACAGCACGGTGAGATACCATCCCAACATAAATCGCAGCTCATTTGTTAACCGCTTTGATATTTGCCGAGTTTCCAAACCATATCTCGATTCATGACTGTGGCCAGAAGGTCTGCCCTCCCCTGATTAATCGGGCCCTGAATAATTGGGGATTAAGAGGAATTCCGCCGTCTATGCGTAGGCAACCGTAGGCTAGGTTCGTTCAGTGGCGCAGCGGTGACCAAAAGGAACGCAGGCTCTGGGAACGAGATTGCTGATCAAAGTATATCGTTATTTCACTGTACTATTTTTGTTAGTTCTCGCCATTAATTTTCTTCGAAATACCTCCTTTAACTGGCCGTGCTTTAGTTTATATTCAATATGAAAACGTTGTTCCCAAAAATATAAAGGTCCAAAACTGGTTATAAAAAGAATTCAGTATGCCACCTTTGACGGCTATCGTTATTGTAAAGCCATGCTGTTTCAATATACACGTGTCTCCTGTCAGCCTGCTACACGTGGCACCTGTCACCACACTCAGCACATGCATGAGTACAAAAGAACAATAACACCTGTAACCTGTTCCATTTTCATTTATTTCTAACTCTTTATCTTGAAGGAACATCTAATTGTTAGATTCTAATAATAAGACTAGAATCACGCGCATCGCAGCGGGGCCCAGCAATAGAAAGGATACAAATTGGCTATTAAATATTTCTCTACTCTAATCTCTACCAAACTAATAGAGTATAAGACAATATGAGTGAAACAAAACCTCTCTGTTTTTCTGAATAATCACAACCATTAATAAAATTCTATGACGTTTTGCCTCGTAAAATTTAGCCGCGCTAATATAGTCTTTGATCTGATTTTGTGTGGTTTTCCGGCTTTTGTAAAAGCGGCAACATTCTTCAATTCTTTTTCCGCCGTTTAAATCAAGCAAGCTTAGTGCGAATGCTTATAGAAACTTCAGATACTCCATAACAGTTCTTTTATTCAACCATATGACATGATTTCGAAATGAAAAATGCTCAGTCTGGTACTGAGCTGACAGTGTTTGGTGCTTTCAAGTGTTCATTCAAGTCTTAAGACCGATTAGTTTCCGGCCGATTATCAAAGCAAATATCGGCGAAGCTCTGTTTTCAGGCACGCAAGCATTGCATGCCAAGTAATTTGTGTTTTCGTTTATGATATCAGGATTTACACCTTAATAACTGTGCATGGGTTTTGGGGGCCATGTGTTCTGTGCATATAGTATTGGCGTGCAAATTGAAAAATTTCCCTATATTCATAGAACATACATGTACTGTACCCGTGTATTCTGGTGGTAATATTGGTATATAAATAATGATATAGAAATAACAAACCTGTTGTTCAACATATGTTCATGCATGTTCCTGAACAGAAGGTCTTTGTATATCATATTAACAAGGACTGTGATAGTATATTTATGAAAATATATAGCATGCAAATAGGAAAGTAAGATTCGCCTGCAAACTGCAAAGGCCCTGCATCTGGGACAAGTTAACTATTAGTGCTGTGAGCTTCTTTAATCTCTATTTTCTCTACAAGACTACGATATTTCAAGTTATATTCAAATATGATACAGTATATTAGACTGTATGCTAATATTGACTCGTTTGATAAACTTCCTGCAGCTTACCATGGCAGCAAATGTAGCGCACAATGAATTTGAAGGCTTAATCGTTTTTAAGTTTGCCTAGATGCCATCACTATATATACAGCCATATATTCTGTCGACTGTCAGTCGGAAACTGTATTGTGAAACCAGCTTCACTCTTATTTCCTTAATTGTAGACAAGGTTCTTCACAAGGTGAATTATTTCTTTCAAAACGCACTCAATTTAAATATCAATTGTCAGGTTAGCAATATTGCTACTTATAAATTATAATTTCCTTGCCAAATACAGTTTGCATGTCAAGTTTATTTATCAATCGATTAGTCGAGTTGGTCTGGTCTTAAGGATAGTTTGTCGACGCGGATCATATCAAAAGCAATTCTGTTTGCATTTTATTTTTCATTATTCATTTTGCTGGTACCACGTGGTGAAGAAACACAATGAAATTTCATTTTGATTGTGAGTCAACTGGTCGTGAAAATTGAAGAGTTGTGTGACAAAGGAATTTATTTGTTGTGCTAAAGCTATAAGTGTTTGCTTGCCGTTGGTCCAAACTATCAGAGTGAGTTACCGAGCTTTGAGTTGGGATTGAACGAGGTTGGCAGGGTGAAGACTGAAGAGAAGAAAGCACAGGCCACACCGAAGATGATCAACTATAACTTTTGGATTATGGATGCTTTCGCAAGCTGCTTAATTTTTGTTAGTGCACTTGCCGGCGACCGAAGACAGAAAACGAAAAAACAGGAAACTGAGGGAAACCACTCGAACTTCGTACTAAAACCAGAATTCATTGACGACGACAAAGAAAATCAAGAAATTCGAATGAATTTGGGACATTATCTTATATTAAACATTCTTTACTTTACATTGATGGCATGTATGGTAACTGCGTTACGTTACTACCCTATATACATTATCTATATCCAACATATTGCAGTCGTCGGCTTCATAATGATGGCGTTCGATGGATGGTTTCCACCTATCATAGCCTATCCCTTAGGCATAATATTATCTATCATCTGGTTTCTCTCTGGGAGTACTGGTTATCGTTGGATCCTTAATAATCTCATTATTGTTGTGTTTACTATGATGGTCGGTGACATTCAGTTTAAAAATTTCACAGTGTTGCAAATATTTATGTGGTCAGCGTTCGTGTATGACGTGTGCGTCCTTGCGGGAAACATTGGCCTCACGCCTACCATGTTCAGCGTCAAGGTAGACGAATGTGACACGTTGATCTGCCATTTGTTTCAAATACACGACAAATGGGAACTTCCTTCGGTTTTTACAGTAAAGTTTGGAAACGCTACCCAGGTCTTCCTTGGCACCGGCGACATCCTTCTCGGCGCACTGATCGTGAATTTCTCGAAAAGCTTTTTCAAGTCCACGAAATACGTAGTCGCTGTCGTCTTGAGTTTTTCCTTTTCTTTGAGTCTCCTAAGCCAAGTCGACTCCTTGCCGTTCCCTGCCTTGGCTTCCATCGTTCCTGTCTGCACCGTAGCTATTATTTTGTGCGCCATCGTGAGCGGCAAAACGAAACAATTGTTTTCTATGAACAAAGAACATTCAGGCAAAATGGGAATGATTATTGCATAAGCCGGGGGAGAGAATTTTAATTATTCATCATCTATACGGGAAAAATTATTTAAAAACAAATTGAACAATATCTTTATAAAAATGTTGTGTTTCGAGGCAGTGTAGAAATACAAATCGACTATACTGTAGAAGGTTGGAACACTATATTGAAATAGTGTGTGGCTGGCCTGCGCGCATGAGCGTACCGCAGGTCGACCTTCATCAGAGAACTCTTTGACGAGGGTCAGTCACTCGAAACGTTAGACCTCCTACGCACTATATTTCGGGGGGAGCTGTCATTAATTCCACCGGGGAGGGGGGCAGAAGGAAAAGTGCTGGGCCATGAAATCAAAAGTTAGTGGGGCTACGAAAACATTTGCGGAAAACCTTTGATGCGCCTTGAAACCTTTTTGATTAGTATCAAACTTTGTAATCGAAGAAAACAAATATTTATATCATGTAAGTCCAAGAAATATCCATATCACACCCAAAGAAAATTTGCTTTTGGAACCCCTTGCTCCCACATGCAGAATTATGTACATGTATATATAGTTTGGATTTCAGTGGTTCGAGACTAAGAGTTCAGGAATGCAAAAAAACCGGCTGAAAACATAGTTGATTGTTTTCCTTGCTCTATATGGCAGACTACCCTCAGTTCACAGCATTCCATTCCTGTGTTGTCGGTATGAATGAAAATTTAATATGTGCTGGGCCTGCACGAAACTAAAACAAAATGTATATAGTTGGGTCATGAAACCATCGAGGGAAATTTGGTTGGGTCATGAAACTTTAACAGAAATTTTCAGTTTTCCTTCTGCCCCCTCCCGGGTGGAATTAATGACAGCTCCGTAACCTTGTAGAGTATACATTATCATTATCCTCGATTTTCTTGAGGAATTACGGGACGATTATTTTGTTTTCATATTCTATTGTAAAATAGCCTTTATACTTCCCAACGACTTTTATATATGCTGTATTAATATTTATAGAAATCTTTAGTTTAAAAAATATTTATATAGTAAAGCAGCTTCCTATTCTGAACATGTATATATAGTTGATTTGTTCCGGATGATTTCGACCGCCTGGAATGCTTTGACCTGCCGCTCCAAAGCGTCGGTAAGGAGAAATTTAAACAACTACGAGTGTAAACACCGTTAAGAAATTTTAATAATTTTAATAATTTGACCCAAACAATTCGCAAGTCTTGTTGGACCTGCGATAACTTTTAGAAGCAGCCGTTGACAGCGTTGTTAGTTGTTATAGGCAGCATTCACTACCAAGTTAATATGAGCAAGAACATTAGTTTCGGTGTATGCATAAATAATGTGTTGGTTTTATTTCAGTAAATACGTACCTAAAATGAACAGGTTTTGTGATTGGCTATATGGAACAAAGGTGGTTATGGTTAGGACATTGGTTTCTTTGTGGTTGATTCTATTGTTTTATTGTTTTAATCAACCAATCACAAAACTTGATAGTATAGGTAGGTGATGACCCTTTTATTTATAAGCTCGGGACTTTTGCTGTGCTTATTTTATTGCTTTTGTTTCCTGCCCAATAATAGTCCCGCGTTGTTTGTTCAGTTTGTGAGGCTCAAGAATGCTTGGGGATGCAACAGTGGAGCGCACAGGTGATGTATACTGTCGTCTCGATGAAGAAGAGCTCCAAAAAAAGAGCACAACATTGTGAGTTAGATTCCGTATCAAAATCTTTGCTACCCTCTCTGACTAAAAACGAGCGATTAATTGCTGATAGCGTGACTCCTCCCACGAGAATAACAGTCATAACCTAGAAATATTACAAGTGATATTTGGCATTTCTCTCGATTAAACTACATTTTCTAAGGATTTATGGTGAAGGAAAATTTCGAGTGTTAGTTTTTTTTAAATTTTCCTTCACCATAAATCCTTAGAACATGTAACCTAGAAACACTGGTTACAAAGAAATGTAAACAAATTCTCGGAAATTAATGCGCATTAGGGACAAAATTTTCCCCTAGCCTTTTGTGTCATAACCGGTTACCTAGCAGGTTACCTAGTTAACGTTATCGGAAATTTGAGACTTTGCCTCCATCCACTAAATTTCCTCCACTATTCCCGTTCAGGTCACCAATTTTGAAGTAAAATTCTCTCCCATAAAGTACTGCCCTGCATTCCCAAAAAATCGCTGAAATTTCTGTTTTTACATCGATTGTGATTCGGTTGGAATCATACTTGGAATATAGATATATAGTAGCAATTTAGTAAAGCGAAAAGGTGGTGATGGACTGCTGAGATTTTAGGAACGAAATACTGACATTTCGAGCGGAGCCGTTCATCAGAGTAAGACGAGATGAAATAAAATAAATAGGGCTTATATATATATATATACCCAGAATCTTATCCCGGCATTACCACCACTATATATACAGAATTCGTGACTTGGCTCTCGGCAACGGCTTCCGTAGCTCAGTGGTCAGAGCACTGCACTAGCATCGCATGGTTCGATTCCAGCCGGAATGCCTCTAAGTTGCATTTTTCGCAACTGGTCCCAGTTTGGTCTTAAAATGTATATATTCCAACATTCGAAATTTTCCTTCACCATAAATCCTTAGAACCTATATTTACCACCTTTTCACGACTTACCCTGATGAAGGGCTCCGCTCGAAAAAACGTCAGTATCTCGTCACTAAATTCTTGGCAGTTTACCACCTTTTCACTTTTCTATATATATATATATATATATGCCAAAAGGGTGTTACAAGTAAAAACTAGCCAATCAAATAAACATGCTAATAATTAATGAGATGTGAAGACCGATTGCAAAACTCCCTGAAAGCGAGGCTTTTCGGTGGTTACCGTTGCTAGGGCCCGATTCACGTTTGTTCATTGGCCATTGTTATATGTCAGACAATTTTCACCCAATAAAATATCGTGAATCGGGCCGTAGCAACGGTAACCACCGAGAAGTCTCGCTTCCAGGGCGTTTTGCAATCGGTCTATTTGCTATTTTTACAGTCGATCAGCAACCAGACTGAGGGGGAGGGAGAACTAGTCCAATACTATTGGCAGGTCCAATACTCAGTTTTTTTCAAAAACTTGAAAAGGAATGAAAGTGCATGAGCTAATAATAACGTTCCTCGCAAACTAAAAAACAAAAAAACTTGTAGGAAATTAAATAAAAGAAAAACGTTCGTTAAGGCCATGATATGTGGTGCCAAGTTTAAAAAGGAGACGCTTCTCTTGCCGTTTTCGGTTATCGTTATCACCTATAAGATCATGGGAAGGGTGGCACAGACTTTCATGTCTGAAACCAAATGGTTACTTAGAGCTGTTGAAATGGCGTGCTACAGGTTTGTCAACATCATTGTTCCTCACGGGACGAAGATGTCTGAAAGGCGTCGTCCAGTTTCACAGATTTAGATTTTTGGCCATTTATCGCAAGAGATGCAATAAATGATGTTGGTGTACGCGCATGAAAAAGTATGACGGATTGTCGTATATTCAGGATATCCACTTTATTGTTTTTCAGTGAGGTTTCGATAGTATCATATTTATTTCAATTTATTCTGAATATGGGAATTCTATATTCTAATCACGCTCAATCACGCTAAGCTTGTTTAGGTTAGCTGTGTTCCCATCTTAATATTTCAAGCGAAGCTAAACAACATCGATCGTAATATAAATAATACAGAAAATCAAAATAACGGAATCAAGATGACTCGAAACTACTTGTTAAAAGACTTGCTGAATCCTTATTCGTTTACCTAAAGACAAAAACTATTTCCAGAAGAAAATGGAACAACAGAACAATCGGAAGAAAGCAACCAGAATTAAGATTGTCAGTATGGGAGACGCCGAAGTCGGGAAGGTATTAAATAAAATGGGATGTCTTGCTTTTGTCTTGAGCTTCAAATGAATTACATGTTAACGTTCACATCATCTTAGCCTTTTAACATCTGAATTTTGGTGTTTCAGAGCTGCATCATCAAGAGATATTGTGAAAAGAGATTTGTAAACAAGTACCTAGCAACGATTGGTATTGATTATGGAGTCACAAAGTAAGATTGTCTTTATACTCCTTAATTAAATGATTTTTGTAAGTTGTGTTGCAAGTCAGGTTAACTCAGGTTCCTCATGTTACAATCTATATGCTGCATTTGAATGATTGTATTGGAGTACGAAATTTAGCAGCTAAATACAGGAATAGTATATACATGTACAGTACTTTGTAGGTATTAGTATATAAGGGTTAGTATTAGGGTTAATATAAGAGTTAGTGTTAGGGTTATTTCTTTAGCTTTCCACATACTTAGCCAATACTAACTCTAATGCTAACCTGCTAATCCTAACCCTAGTTACTATAACCTAATATTAATATATTGAGCACTTGTAATCTACTATATAAAATGGAATGTGCAGTTTCTATAAATAGCTGCTGCCTGCTAGTACCTAGTTACCATTTTGAAATTAATTTGTAAGGGTCTGTGTGGAAGACAAAGAAGTCAAAGTAAACATATTTGATATGGCTGGTCATCCTATCTTTTATGAGGTAAGCTTGTATTTTTTATTGGAGGATACCGAAGACATGGTACTAGTTTGATGCCACTCTGGCTTAAAAAGTTTTTGAGTGTAACTTTAAAAGTTATTGTCCATGATCCAATGTTTTGACACTCCAATCTAGTATCTGCATCAGGGATGATCATTGTAAGATTAGAGTGTCAAACTATTCCTGATTTATCACTGGCTACATTTGTAAAGTTATTTGTTTTCTTTTCCAATTACATGTACAGTAAAGGTAATGATGAGGGGCCTTTGCTTGAAACTTTAGACAACTTATGTGCGCTATTTTGGCAGTACACCAACCTTTTTATATACTGCATTGGATTTGTATTTGCTCTCTTTTTTATATTGGTGAAACTAAACACCTAAGTACCCTTATTTTTTGACATTGTAGTTACTGGTATCTTATTTCTCTTTTTAATTATATCCATATTTTTCATTATATCCAGTTTTTTGAGAACTTAGCAGCTTTCTTTTCCTTGGAGCCTGTTTACACTAGATACATGTATATCAATTCCATTCCAAGTGTTATTTTGTAGGAGCCTCACAAACAAACAAATTCCTCAGTAATGTGCAGTTCCTCAGATACTGTGTTATAATAATTGTATATTGTTTTATTATACTTGAGGTTCGTAATGAATTTTACAAAGACACTCAAGGCGTTCTCCTTGTGTTTGATGTCACTTGTCAACAAAGCTTTGACAGTTTGCAGTTATGGCTAAATGAAATGAAGAGAGAGATTGGTGATCCTACAGATATGGAGAAAATTGTTTTTGTAGTTTGTGCAAACAAGGTAAATTAATACATGTATTGTATTGCGGTAACAAAGGGAAAAGGTGGTGATATTTTAGGAACGAAATGGTGGAAATACTGACTTTTGAGTGGAGCCCTTCATCAGAGTAAGACCATTGGGCTTTGCTCGAAAAACATCAGTATTTTGTTCCTAAAATCTTGGCAGTTCACCACCTTTTCGCTTTGTTTTTAATTTGTATTAACAGTATTTTTGAAATCGAGAAGTGCAACAGCAAATGTTTTTGTATTTTGCAGACTGATAGAAAGCGAGCAGTGGGCGAAAATGAAAGTCGAGCGTGGGCAAACAACTGTGGCTTCCATTACTTTGAGACTTCAGCACAAACTGGTGATGGAGTCAATAAAATGTTTCAGGTAGAATTCACAACTGAAGTAAATAACTTGGGTTTATAGGTTGCTTTCATGACTTCACATGTCAATAAAAAACCTAATATTTTCATTTCTAAATGTCATAATATTTGGAAATCAAACTTATTAATTTATGTTTACCTTATGATGGGTAAAACCCTGTCCATTATGTCCAATATATTTGCTGTAAGATTTCAAAACTTTAAAATCCTGCAATGGCGCTTTGTTTTTTGAGATAAATATATATACCTTAGCAATTTGTTGATTTGTTGGATGCCCATTATTATGGGCTTGACTATTTATAGTGTATTTTTCCAGACACTGTTTGAAGAGGTGATCAAAGCAATTGAAAATGGTGGAAAACCAAGGCGAGTTACCACAACTATAGGTTATACAAAAGAACAGTCAGCAGCCATTCAAATGTTAATAAGTGGGAAAGATAACTATGAAAGACTTGGACTTCAATATAAGGCTAGTAGGTATGGATGTTTTATAAACCTTATTTGTGCTATCAAAGTTGTACTGTCTAAATGGAGCTAGTTAAGTCCGTGCTAAGAAACTTGGAAACATGGTCTATTTTCTGCAGTGTGATTAAAAAGATATTGCTAATAAATTCAGTGACTTAATTGCAGGGAAGATGTAAACCGTGCTTACAAAAAGCTAGCCATGCTGATTCACCCAGACAAGAGTATTGCACCAGGGACTGAAGAAGCATTCAAAGTTTTGGTTGATGCCAAAAAAGCTCTTCTTAAATGATATATGGTATACAGTATAAATATATTTATTAACTCTGTAAAATACTGTAGATATGTAGAAATAACATTTTTATGACAAATAAAAATACAATTACACATATTGATATAGCTTTCATATGACGTTGCAAAACGTCAGCGTGACGTTTTTGACGTCATTTGTGGCCGGACTCGACGGGATAAATATAGTCTTTAGGACGGTTTTGGGATCAGTTGAGGAGCATTTTCTTTTGATTTCAAAATGGCCGAGCAAGTTGGAATTTCAGAAGGACTTTCAGAAGTTGGAATCAATCGAAATTCCATTCATCCTAAAGATGAATTTAACGTGACGAAGAGTATGACAGTTCCAGAATCAATAAAGGTCAGTGCAGATAGCGATATGAATCGTTATGAAGGCGATAAGAGTAGATTACAAGGCACGGCAATGAGAGTTCCTGAGAGAATTGTTTTAGATGGCGAATCTCACAATGAAAGAAACTCGGAGCTCGCTCGAGCTCGTCAGAATAACGCAGTGAATATGAGTAGTCATATGAGTGGTATGGTTACCCCGCCAAGGACGTTAACTGTTGATGATACAACATCAGCTTATCGAGGAGGAAGGAGAGAGACTGGCAAGGTTGAAAGCCAGAAAAGAAGTGGGGATAAGAACTTTGAAGGAAAAAATGCTGTTGGCGACCGAGAAAGGTACGTAAATTTCATTATGGATATTTTATATGAGCACGCTGTATATATCTAAAGTTGTGTAAAAGCAGAATAAAGCTAAAGTTTACTGTTTTAAATAGTTAACTATAAAGACCTACAGTATAAACTAGTTAAGTTATTGTCTATTTAAAGTTTATGATTCGATTTTTGGAACATTGTTCAAGTTTTATAACACTAACAGGATGCTATGATGAAGTCGTGAAAACTTAACTGTTATAGAGTGATATTCATTTATTTTTACAAATCAATAAGAGCTGGACTTTATTTTTTCAACTGAAAGTTTTATCACTCCCAATTCCCAGCAACAATTGTTCCTGACATCCAACATTGCTGCCATCATAATATGATGAAAACCATTTTCTGGTTTTATTTAGCTTGTTGCAAGACTATCTTCGCAAAGACGATAATGTCGTTGATGATTTAAATATCAGACTGCAGACTGACATTGTTAGACTGAATCAACGTGTGCAGTGGCTGGAAAAGAGATTAGATGAAAAAGAATCAAACAGTTTCTGGAAAACAACACTCGTCTGTCTTCTGACTATTATGAATCCTCTCCTTATCCACTGGTTGTTCACTAGGAGACGTTAATTTAACACTAACAGACCATACCAAAAGAGATGGTAACTTGTACATGTATATTACCACAATCCTTTACATGCAGTGAACATTCTTCCTTGCAGTAATATAAGTATAGGAAATAATGGTTGAGACAAATTTAATAATGAAAAATCACACACGTGTTCGGTGAAATTTTCAAAATACACATAAGCTAAGAATAATTCATAGAATTATATGTTAAAAAAACTAGTCTGGAATCTATTTGAAACCTTGTTTCTTGACAAGTTAACAGTGGAATTTATACTTGGCAAAAGTCCATACAGTTTGTGATTAATGTCATTAATAATAAGGCCAAATAGTTACTGATGTCAAATCAACACTTAAGATCTTAGACATGTTTGGGTCATATGATGGCTTCCTGGCCTATGATTCAGCCACGTTTTATTATTATATTTTATATTATCCCAATGGGTAATATTTCATTGAATTACCATAAACAGAGGGTCTATAAATTATTATATTTATTATAACAATCTTAAATACTGTCTTGAAATGTTTTCTTGTTCCTCCATTGTTGACATTGTCATTTGGTTTTTGCATATGATATTTGAGCTTAAATACCCCCACTGTGGCTAGGTATTTGAATGAATACCCTGTCACAGCAGGCTATTTGAGCTAACATGGTATTCAAACTCAATTACCACAGAGTAGAGCCCTAGAGGGTAATTCTATGATAAATTGACTGGTCACATGGTACAAATATAGCACTCTGATTGGATAATTTACAGTTGCAGTATAATATTAAGGGTAATCACCAGGGTCGTGGCTAGATGGTACATTCGCATTCGAGGTGACCGTGAGATACTAGGTCTGAGTCGTCTTCTGGACGATCTTTTTTAGTATCCGCGAGAGGTTGGACGAAATGAGAGATTGTTACGATCGGAGATGCCTGTATGATGAAATACATCATGAAACTGCTAACCCCAAATAGGTTTTCTAACCCTCTGTCTAATGGTTTTCCAATACTAACCTTAATACTAAGAAAAGGATCGTCCAGAAGACGACTCAGACCTAGTACCTCACGGTTACCTCAACTGTAGATCTGGGATTTTTTCTTGTAAATATGTCGAAATTTCATTGATTAAAATAAAGTCAATAGACGAAAATTAGGTAGTAGTGGTGTTAAACTTTATTCTTATAAAAATGAATCCTATTTTTATTGTTCTGTACTTTGTATGATTTGACCAGCAAACACTAGTTTCCAACTGAAATTGATGTGACATCATTTTGTCATTAAATTTTCTTCTTTTTAGGGTAAGGGTTACTATCACCATTTATTGACAACATTTGTTGATAAAATAACGTCACATCAATTTCATAGATGGAAACGAGTTGACCGGGCCATTGAGATGTTTGCGGTGGCCTGAGGATGAATAATGGAAGCCCTCCAACATATCCTCAGTCAAATGCATTTAGATTACCCTTAATGAGTAATTGAGAATCCCACAAGCATTATGTTTTACGTTATTCTATAAGTTTAACTCATCACAGGTGGTCGTACGTGTGAGTCCCGGGGGGGGGGGGGGGGGGGGGGGTTGCGTTAGGATGAGACTGAAGGGTTAGCATTAGGGTAGGTTAGGATCTATAACCTGGATATAATATGAAAAGGAGAAATAAGAGAACTTCAATGTGTTGAAAAATACTTAAGAGTACTTACGTATATCAATGGACGACGTTTCGGACGATGTCTTCTTCGATCTGACCTGAAAAAGGACACATCGTCCGAAACGTCGTCCATTGATATATTGAAGTTCTCTTATTTCTCCTTTTCATATTATATCCAGTTCTTTTGAGAACTTAGCAGCTTTCATATTTATTTTTAGGATCCATAACCTAATACTTAGTGTGGAATTACCATTATTGATAATCTAAGAGCAATTGACAATTGATGGAAGATTGTGGATAACCTGGTAATTGGTACCCTGGGTGCCAGTGGTTCTTCTTCGCTCGTTGGGGATAACGCGTGTCCCCGTTATCCCCAACGAGCGAAGAAGAACCACTGGCACCCAGGGTAGGTAATTGGTAATCAGGATCACAATCATTGATTATTTCAATGAGGTCATAATCATTGATTATCCAGCACAACTTTTGTGAGGTCCCAAAGACAGGGGTGCTGGGTAAATTGCCAGCTGCAGGCTCGCCTTCTTGAGAATACATAAAAAGGAAGTTCTAGCAAGTATCGAAGGTGGCCGCGTGAAAATTAATTTTAGCGTTTCGGAGCAGTCACGTTAACGCACCAATATATCGGACACCTGCATTTGTTTTCTCTTTTCAAGCAATTCTCCCTTCGATTCTCTGTTTTGGCACCTTTTAGGGTTTTTGTCTTTAACACTGCCTAAGGCTAAGTAGCACACAGTGAATGTGAAGAATCTCCAGACAAGTGCAGGCCGTGCAATATACTGCATCGCATCTGAATATCTGATATAGAACTGCAATGTTTCAATTCTGACGATACTCGACAAATTGAGTGTATTAGTTTTGTTGCAGCTGTGTGTTATATGTGTTATATAGACATTCTGACAGTATCTTTCTGTAAAAACATACACCATATCTATTAGATATTTAGACATTATCTATAAATACTGTGCTCGCCGATTTTGGTCTTCATTTGATCGGCGGCAAAAACATTCCTTCTTGGATCACCAAAGATCCTTCCGGAGAACGTTTATCATCCTTTTCCACCTGTTTGTGACTGGCTACTTGACCCCCCCTATCGTCTCGCAATCTTTTCCCAGAGTTACTCGTTGATGTTCTCGAAATGTCTTTGTTTATCTTGTATGCTGAAATATAATCGGTGCTTGGTCCCTCTCGGTTTTTGCGCTCTTGGTTATTCTGATTTGCTCTTGTGTTGTAGCTCTTCTGCTCCTCTTTCTGGCCAAATGTTTTACTCGTGTACAGTGGCGCGATATGATGGTGTGGTGAAACACTTGAAACAACTGGAGCTCTTTTGAAACCCTAAAGAAGAATAGTCATGCAGGTAAATATTACAGTTGCTAAAACCAACGTATAAGAATCAGCATTTTTCCAAGTTAGCCTAAAAAGGTTCTTATTTATTATATAGATATCGATGAAATACCGGTTTTCCATTCAGAAAAAATATCTTAAAATGCACTGCGAGCAGTGAATATAATATCATTTTTATCCTCTTCATTTTTATCTTCAACTCCAGTTTCATCGATTTCAATATAACTAGAAATACGAATCCGCAATAAAAAGGCCGGTTCGTCCTACGTAGATTTTGAACGTTATCTCGGCTAATATTCACTCGATTTCAATTCTGAAAACAGATTTCGAATTACCGAGTCTAAATACATAACATACGTGTCTATTATATTACGAAAACGTGCATACCCTTCGTAAAAACGGTTTATGTACTTAGAAATTACTATTAGTCAGCAATCAGCCGGCCGGCCAGGCCGCTTCGTCGTATACTTTGAACGTTATCTCGACCAATATTTATAAACCGTTTTCAATTCTGAAAACAGATTTGGAATTAGCGAGTCTAAATACATAACACATGCACGTACCTGTTATATTACGCAAACGTGTATACCCTTCGTAAAAACCTCTTTATGCATGAGTTCGTCACAAATCGTGCTCAAATATTGTCCGATTCAAATGGATCACCCAAAACGACTTTTTACTTCCTTATAAGGAGTTGGTCCTTCCATGTACGGCTTATATATATATATATATATATATATATACAAACTATTCGTGAGAAATGGATCCCTGCCGCGGCGAGATTATCACCCTCACTTCGCGACCTCGCTTGCGAGAGGATAAACATGAGAACATTACATGGCTTGGCAGATACGAATTTCATCTTCTCGTGATGATAATATTTCTCACTCGTTCGCATCGTTCACTCGTCGTTATAGAGATATTACAAACATCTTACTTCGATTATCCAATTATGTTTCAAGGCTTCACTTGCCGAAATTCGTTTTGCAGGATCCCATCTAAAAACAAAGTTAACAGACTGGATTAAAAGCGCTGTTACACTGTGCCATGTTTCATGTAACTTGTCTAGCGACGGTTCAATCTGCTACGTTACACTTGTATGAAAGGGAGTGTTACACTAGGCACCGTTTCATGCAACTTGACTCGCAATGTTTCGCCATCTTTGTGTTTGTGACAAGGTACGCATGAGCATGATCCAGTCGCCAAAGAGGAAAATTGCGGGACAAGTTGCAGATGTGGGTGTACACTGTGCAACGCTGAAAAAAGTTGCTGTAATCATTGCAGAAAGTAGAACTAGATTCTACTTTCTGCAACGATTGAAATAACTTGTGTCGCAACAATGTACACTGTGCAATGGTTTGTGCGACTTGTTTAGCAACGCCGTTCAGCAAGATAAGTTGCACAAAACATAGGTGCAGTTTGCTGAAACCTAGAGAGATCATGAGAGGTTGGTAAAATGTCGACTATAGCTCGAGTATATACTACTCGAGCTCATGTTATATATGTTAAATATCGGTGTAGTGAATGTGGAGCATAGAGTAGACAGATATATGGACGATCGTATATATATAGCTTACTCGAAACAGCGCGACAGGAACTTGATGAAATTTGGATCATTTGATCTGACGGCGCTTATCAAGTCTCTGGAGTTGGGTCTGCGTTTTTTCCCTCTTGAGTTAGTAATGCACCGTGGTAAGCCTTTGGAATCTGAAAGAAAAATGAACTGCTTTTGACTGAGACTCAAGTTATTAAAGGTCAACTATACCTTTTGAGGTTATTCTATTTTTCGTTAGAATTCAAAAAGTTCAATTCAAAACCGAAGAAATAATTGAAATTGGTTACTCGGTTCTACTTTTATGATCTGTTAAAGATCGAGTTTTCAGCCCTTTTGCTAAACTTAATTGAACAACGACCGCGTCGGAAGAAAGCCTGGTACTACCGGTAAGTGATGTCATAATGATGTCATACGGCGAGAAAATACTGTATATTTTGGTTTTATTTTAGTGAAATTTGGAATACTGTTTACTCTTGCGTGAGTGATAAGTGACAAACCAAATATCAAGCACTGGAATATTATTTTGTTCAATAAACCTATTACCAGTATGACACTATGACGTCATACCGGTAATAGTGCCATTCTTCTCATAACACGGTCGTGCAACAAGAGATTCGAAGAAATACTCCTCAATAAATCCTGCACTATATCATGAAATTCATTTTTATCTTCACTTTTACAAAGTTAGATGATATCTCTTTCGGAGGAAAATAGAACCTCAAAAGGTATAGTTGACCTTTAAGTTCAAGTTGAAGTTCCATATTATAAAATTCCCGAAGTGACGTCACGACATCAAAATATTCATATGAAAATTGAGTTTTAATTCCCCCTTAAGTTAATAAATAAATGGAAAATACCAAAGAAAAACGGTCTCCTCGAAGCTTTTTCGAGAAATTTCGCATCTGGTAGGCCAAGTACCTATAGAATTGAGAAGATTTAAACTCGAATTAGAATGAATCAGCTTCACAATTCAGGCCAAGGTTTTATCTGTATGCTAACCATGATATTTGGGAAAAGTGGATACCATCGTAAAATATGTAAAATCGAAAATTCTAAAAGGTTGGTGTACTGCCGAAATAGTGTGTAGGAGGTTTACCGTTTCGAGCAAAGGATCATTCTCTGACGAAGGGTCTTCGCTTGAAAAGTTAGACCTCCGACATTTTAGCTCGGACATGCCGCTTTTATGACTGGACAAATTATTCAGCTAAAGCCTGAAAAAAGCCTTAATTCCGTAATCGCCATCGGTAAACTCCTTCACGTAAAATACATTGCGCTTTAGCTTATGTTAGCCGTTGCGTTTACACGTGATATAAGACTGAAAATGTGCGAAACCGTCACCTAATTATCTGGAGCAATTTGAAAATCATTTCTACGCGGTGGTGCGAGATGAAAACGGCACGCTCAGCCTTGGTATCGTGTCAACAAAAATGAAACGCCGACACTTTTCAGCTTTAATTTATTTAATTAGCAGTCCAGATTCATTTTATTCTATAAAGTAGATGTTCTTTGTCGACTCCTCTCTGGAAAGTTTCGTAATTATGCGACGCTTGTTAATTAATGAAATCCGTCTGTCGTCAATAAACTCAAACAAGTTCGTTGCGTGCGGGCGATCGCCTCTTTTGATTGATATAGTAAAGAAACATAACATAACAGTGCTGGTTTTGACAGTTGCAGCCGCTCGCAATTGTATTTATCAGTTTATCTCCACTTCGTCTTTTGAGTAATTAGTTTGTTCTTTTGCTTAATGTAATAATGTGACCAGTCAAAATGACCGGCAAATAAGGCGAGATTTTGGCCGGACATTGTCCGTTGTCCGGCCGTTATTTGGCGCCCTGCACCAACCTTTTACAGTTTTCAATTAATTTGTATTTCTACACTGCCATATCACTAAAATATGTCGGTTTTTTGAGGATACTGAAAGTTCTTTACAACTTGTCTTTACAACATGATTTCTTGGGTCGTGCACATCAAGGACTCGTGCCCATACCTCCATTATACACGCTAGTTGATCGACTTCATTTTCTCCAGGAAAAAGTGGGTAGCCTGTGTATAGTTCGACAAGGATGCATCCAAAACTCCACATGTCTATGGGAGTGCCATATGCCATACCTGCAGAGGGAGAATAGGCTACGATAACACACTGATTTCTCTTCTTGGTGCATGTGGTTTTCCGACAAAGAGTTACAAGTGGCATTCACGAGCAAATAAGCCAAGACTATAGAGTTCATAAATAAAACTAGAGGGGGCACTGGGACCAGAATTTGGTGACCAATTGAACGCCGCCATTTTGGGCAAATTGGAGAGCAAATTGGAGGGTAAACATCTTGTTTCCAAGCCCTTTTCCTGCAATTCGATAACGTCACGGTCAAAAACAAGGAATCGCAAAATCTACAATTTTTGCGTTTCTTTTTCACTATTTGGCGACTAACCTGTTGTTCTATTATTACTTGGACCATTTTGAATGATTGTTTTAATATGAAATATAAATATAAAATTTCCCTCAAATTTATCCAAGATGGTGGCGTTCAATTGGTTATCCGGGATTGACTGAAATAAAGATTGGATTCCCCACTCTAGTTTTATTTATAATCTCTATGCTTCTAACACTGGCGTGCAGAATAAATTCACCAGGGTCTGATTTGTCGTAGTCTCAACGTAGCCTCATGGCCTCGCTAATTGATTGACATTAACAACAATAGTTGAACAATATTTAGTTTTACCTAGAATTACTTCAGGTGATCTGTAAAATCGACTTTGGATATACGTATACACTTTTAAAAAGAAAAGCACAGTGTTAGCGGATAGCTTGGTCAATAGACCGATTGCAAATATGGTGGCGATGTCATGAAAACGAGGCTTTTCCGGTGGTTACCGTTGCTAGGACCCGAATCACGTTGCTTGATTGGCTGTCGTTTTTGGTCACGGTAACCACCGAAAAGCCTCGTTTTCATAACATCGCCGCCATATTTGAAATCAATCTATTGGACAGTAAAAGCTGTGTTTAACAAAAAATGTGTATGAAGTTTATCAATATCAAGACTTGGATGGTGACGCGAATAACAAATAGCAATAACAACAACGATAGCAACAACGACAACAGAAACAACGGCAACGACAACAGCAGCAACGACAATAGCAATAACAAAAACAACAGCAGAAATGACAACAACAACAGTAACGACAGCAACAGCAGCAACAGCAGCGACAACAGCAACAGTAGCAACGACAACAGCAACAAAAACAACAAAAACAACAACAACAACAACAACAGAAATGACAACGACAAGAACAATAAGTACCTCTCTGGTTTTCATAACAACTTGATCCAAAATCAATGACTTTTATTGCTGACTGAGCTTTATTTTTTAATAAAATATTTTCCTTTTGAGAAAAAAGAGGTTGAACAAAAGATAATTAAAAATGGCCACTGAAACATCAAGCAGATGACAAGTTGAGTATGTGCATCAGGAGAAAGTACTCACTGGTTTCAAGTCGCAATGGATAATTCTGTTTCCATGGACTACTTTGAGACACTGGAGGATGGAGTAAGCAAACCTTGGAAATATTACAAGGTGAGAATATAAATGACATGTTCTACCTTAGTTCTACCTCCTTCTGAAAGATATCGAGATAAGCTCGCAATTGTTTTAAATAATATTAAAGATATCATGCCAATTAGTAATTGTGCAAAGTTTTATTTCGAAATTCATTGATATAATGGTTGTATCGGCTGACGTTTCATTACTCGGCTGGGTGCCAGGTTCTTCCGCGCTCGTAGGGATAATGGGGGCACGCGAGGATGCGGTAAAAATGGCGCTATACGTTTCATATAAGAATCCCGAATTCAAAATATAACCCTAAACCTAATCCTATAAACCCCTAAACCTAATACTAATCTTAACTAGAAATAATAAATTTTACTACTGAGGTGTTTCTGTGACGACATGTCGGGTTGAAACTTCATCCGTTGTATCTGTGTAAAGTTTGTATTTTCGAGTAGGCCATTGAGTTTTGGAGGAATGACTTTTTAATCCACATCGGCATACAAAATTGATGTTTTACACGTAAAATACAAGCTAGTTTTCGACGAATTTTGAGATGAAATCTCGCATGATTACTAATTCTTATTAGTATTTCAATCTGATTTGCTACGCTACTCGTTATCTAAATTGTCGATGGTTATCGAGTAGCGACGGGTGTAGACTGTATCGCGCGCGCCATTTCCCAGGAGGGACTGGGTACAGTCTACGACGAGTGACGTGTAAGGATGCTTGTCTCGTTTTTTGAAATAATTTTGAAGAAATAACGAACAGTTTCTTTTCACTAAAATAATTAGATTATTCGCTCTCAATTTCTATAAGGTGATAGTTAAAGGACATTGGCAACAAAAATTAAGTTTGTCTAATATGAAAGAACTCGTAAAATGATAGAGTAACACTTGTTACAACTTTTCCGTATTTTACTTCGTTTTTGAAATATTTCAGTTTGTTTGGTCTCTGACCAAACGGTGCAGGGTGGAGAATTTTCACTTATTAAAAAATGTCTTATATCTCAGTGATTGCTAAGTTTACAACGTTCATTATCATGAGGAGTTATTATACGCACATTTTCAAGTAAATTTGTGGAACAAACTTGAAGATAGAACTAATATTTTAATGAGTGAAAATTCTCTACCCTGCACTTGACGTCAGACTGAAATATTTCAAAAACGAAGTAAAATACGGGAAAGTTGTAAAAGGTGTTACTCTATCATTTTACGAATTCTTTCATATTAGACAAACTTAATTTTTGTTGCCAATGTCCTTTAATTGGACTTTGTTCTCGTTAAGGTGGCTCGATAGTCTAAATCATGAGAAATTGCATTTTTCCACATAAAAATGTTTGTAATACATATCTGAGCTGAGCTTCATCGTAGTTCATTACATAGCGCTAGTGGTGGTCTTGTTTACTGAAACGTTTTATACCCTCAAAGTTTACCTGAGTGGCGAAATCGTGTTTCCAATAAATCCAGATAACTAATTTGCATAAAATCTGCCGCTTATCATAAACACAATTTCTCTAGATCTACAAATGCTACCGAAGTGTGAAACGTTTCAATAATCAACACCACCGCTAGGGCTATGCAATGAACCAAAATAAAGCTCAGATCTGCATTACAAAACTTTTTATGGGGAAAAATGCAATTTCTCATGATTTAGACTATCGAGCCACCTTAACAATCACCTCAGAAATTTCAAGCTCATAATCTAATTGTTAATGATAACAACTTTAAGATCATTTGATAAAAAGATATATTTTTCCATCGGAAAACCACTATAAAGAATATAAAGAAGAAATATAAAGAAGGGATTTATAATAGTATACGATAAGATCCTTCTGCACCCACGGAGTAAAAGTTGTACTTACTTTCTAATCAAAGATAAACTGAAGCCTTGAAAATTATTCTTTTTGGTCAGTTCGTATAAATTAAGTCTGAAAAACGCACACAAAAGGATGTTATAACTGTCTCATGCGGTGATGCATTATAATAACTAGAAATGTTATCACGTAACATAATATTAGATATCGTTAATCAGCTATACACTCTTATGATAGTATTTTACTCACCCAAGAAGTTCAAATGTTATGCACAAATGGTTCCTGCGAAATCAAGATCAAAATAATACACATTGCTATTATTATAATGCACTAGTCAATAGCACTTTCTACAGATGACGTCAGTATCCATGTTTGTCCACATTTACCCATAATTATTGCGGCCATAACAAAAGAAATAGCTCATTTGCAATAATTTGTGAGTCAAATTTGGTTTGTTTGTCCGCATTTTGAGCTATTAATAGCAACCAGACACAGTGCTATTGAAACCCCAGACCCCGACCCCCGGGACTATGCGGGGATTTTAACATTTCACGAGTGTTAAAAACCCGGCTACCCTAAAGATTTAGTTTTTCCTGATTTTCACAGTTTTCAATAAGTTTTCAATAAGAAAACATTTATAAATTTAATATTCTTACAACAAACTTTAACAGAACACAAAAAATGTTAAGGCTTTCTACAGTCCTGCTAAGAAATAAGCTATCAAAAATCGCATCTGATTTGCGTTCGTCTAGGCTCTCTGCGTGCGGTTGGCGTCCGTCTTGCGTCCTTCTTCCGTCCGTCTCTGCGTGCGGTTTGCGTCTCGCTGTAGATTCGATTGCGACACAATTTGCTGTATGTATTGAAAATGTCAGTGTTAAATCACGGCTACACCATCCCCGCTTTTTCATGTCAGTTCATGTTAAAATCCCGGCTACCAAAAGATCGACGTTTGTTAAAACCTTGTATTTCCCTAATAAATCAATTAGTGCTGGGTCATCATCACCAACACTATCTTTACCTCGATTCATTTAGTAACACCATGTTTACCTTGGGAAATCGGGGACATGTAATCACTAATTCCCCTCATGTCATTGTATTACTTATGCACTAGTCAATTGAAACCCAGGATCCACGACCCCCGGGAATTTGCGGGGTACCCTCGGTATTAACGGAACTTTGCAGTATTTACAAAACACTAAATCATAATAATATACTAACCTGAAATAAAAATGTTCTATCATATGAATTACGTTAACATTGTTTTCTCTATCCTAAAAATGATAAAAAGTTGCTAAAGTTCAAACGTCTTGCAAACATTTTGAGTATTCCGTAGTGAACTTCAATTCCGCATATAGTTGTGAGATTAGCTGACATATACACCCTACCTTCTTTCTTAAGTTATCAAGGATCTTTACTTCAATAAGAGCTTGCTGGTGAAACCTTCAATGAAGACAAAATTAACATACCAATAATTATATTTACTGAACAAGCTCGTGTTACATCCGATGGACACTGTAAAGAAATGTATATAATATTGAATACGTAAAAATTATAGAACTTCACTGCGAAGGGGGCCATACGCTTTTTCCGGATGGTACGTTTTGGCGGGAAAATTTCTGAGTTGATTTGAACGATAATCATGACGAGAAATATTAATGATATCTTCATTGAAAATAGCGCTTTTCGTTTCTTTAAAGTTGTAAATCTAAACCTAAATGTCTTTCTGTAGAATATAGATGTGAAAGCAGACAGTGTTAAAAGTTGAATGATTTAAAAGTGCCCCTAACCTCAAAATTTTTTATTGTCTTATTTGGAAGAACTTTTAAAATGGTAAAGTAACTTCTTTTGAAGATTTTCGTTTCTTTGCTTTCTTTTTGAGATATTTCAGTTTGTTTGATATGCAAATGTCCGGAATTTACGTCACACATGCATAATGACTTATTGGAGAAATGTGTGTATCTCTTTCATTCTCAAACGAAATCCTTTAAAATCGAGAACTTTGGTACTGTTGTGGGAGAAACACTCACACATGTTATTCACACTTTAGTGTTTTTATTTGATGAACGCAAAGATATATAACATTCTCTGATAACACATTATGCATGTGTGACGTAATTCCGTACATTTGCATATCAAACAAACTGAAATATCTCAAAGCGAAAGCGAAAAAACATTTTGAGGTTAGGGCACTTTAACATGCTAAGTAAGCTATGACCCACCTCACCTTTTCTTATTTCGTATAATTTTAACAGCCATATACTGCCCAGTTTTGTGATCAAATACTTTCACGACTTGACCAAAAGATCCTTTTCCTAAAATATCCAGGACTTCGTAACGATAAAAGAGATGGTCTTTAGTGACGCGCTTGTAGCTACCGTGTTCATCGTCAAAACCTACGAGAAACGTTAAACAGCGTTTCAGCTAGACTTTTAAAAATAGCATGGTGACGAGTCATCAATATGTTGCGTGCTTGATGAGAAGTGAAGAAAACGTATTTTCATCAACGTATATTCTCGTTAATTTTGATGATTGGTTGAAATTTTGATGCATGAAGACAATGAGAGTTTTGGCTCGGCAGACATGTGATTTGATTATTAAGAGTTCATCTATTCTTATCCTCCTTTGACTCATGGGAGCAATGAGGGTCGAAACAACTCTCATACAAACTGTTGTCTACCAGTTCTCGTCGATCGACTTTCATCATCGTTTGACTGAGAGCAATGAGGGCGAAACAACTCTCATACAACCTCTTGTCTACCAGCTCTCATCGACTTTATTTATTTATTTATTTTATTTTTTTAACTTCGCCTTGATTATGTGGTTTATATAGTGAAATTTACATTTAAAAAGATCCTATATTCGTTACAAGGCTTGTAAAACCGCAACAGCAATCGCCAATTACTGCGGTTCCATTACAATGTTAATAAATACGAAAAAGCGGTCCAACATTATACATGGGATTTCCACTCTCCGCCCCACGATCCACCCCTCCCGATCGCTCCCCTCAGTCACACGAGCCCCCAGCCGGAACGGATTTAGTCGACGAGAGCTCATGAGACAACTTGGACTCATGGGAGTCAAAGAGAGTCAAAACAATTCCCATACAACCTTTCGTCTACCCCAGCTCTCGTCGATCGATTCTCATCCTCCTTTGACTCATGGGAGCAAGGAGAGTCGAAACAACTCTACTACAACTTCATGTCTACCAGCTCTCATCGACTTTCATCCTCATTTGACTGGGAGCAAGGAAAGTCGAGACAACTCTCATACAACCTTTCGTCTATGCCAGCTCTCGTCGATCGATTCTCATCCTCCTTTGACTCATGGGAGCAAAGAGAGTCGAAACAACTCTACTACAACCTCATGTCTACCAGCTCTCATCGACTTTCATCCTCATTTGACTGGGAGCAAGGAGAGTCAAAACAACTCTCATACGACCTTTCGTCTATACCAGCTCTCGTCGATCGATTCTCATCCTCCTTTGACTCATGGGAGAGTCGAAACAACTCTCATACAACCTCATGTCTACAACACTCATAGTAGTAGATATATGCGGGTTTCAGCCCAAAATCTCATAAAAATCTCATTTTCAATCAAAAAATCTCATTTTCAATCCAAAATCTCACTTTTTAATTTATTCATAAAAACCACATTCCAATCTAGGGCGTGGCACGTTTCAAATGGACCCCGAACTTATGCTAATTAGCTATGACGTCATCATTACGCCCCGCCCACCTGTCAATCAAAACTTGTCTCACATTTCACTATGCTAATTAGCAATGACGCCCCACCCTCAATCAAAACTTTGGTCAGCGGTCACTCGTGAGACCTCGTCTTGATTTTCTGAAATTGAAATTTGGTCTTTAGTCTTTTAGAAAATCTCCTCCTCCTCCTCGTGAAATCTCCTCCTCCTCCTCCGATCTCTTGGAGTTGAAATTTGGTCTCGAGTCTCCTTAGTTTAACCAAAATGCCACGTAAACTATCAAAAATCTCGGGAGTGAAAATTTCAGACTATTCTACTTGCCATTGTGGCCACAAAGCGTCGAGAACTGGGATGAGACTCCACATGAAGGTCGCCCACAACGAGAGACTAGTAGTGAGAAACTTTTGTTCAAAGTGCAACGCTGTTATCCCTGGTGGAGGAAAGGAGTTTGCCAAACACAAGATGGAGACGCATCGAAGGGAGTACAACAAAAGTCGCCACAAGTGGCCCATCAGCGATTAGAGACGACCTCTCGAGAAATATAATACCCTTCTTGGGTATTATAATTTAGACCTGTTCTGTCTCCTCACTCCTCCTCACTGTCACTGTGGATCGTCTGCATCCTCTCACTGGCGGCAACCACCGCTGATGATTTCTTGTCCGAAAAGTCAGCCAGATGCGCCACGCTCGTTTTTCTTCCCCGTTCGATGTTTTCCAAGGATGGTTTAACTCCATCGACGCTATCCTCAGACGATTGGCTTCCCCCAGACACGACGTATGTGTTCACCTTTGACTTTGTGTTCGTCAGAGACCTGTCCAACCTTCTCAGATAGTCGTCCATCACCCAAGGTAAAACCTCCGGCACGTTCTCTCGAATCTCGAGCATCTCGTGCTTCTTTGACTGTATAAATTCCTGTGGGGTGAAAGGACGCTCGTCCTGCCTAAAGGAGAGAAGCGTGTCGATATCCAGTGCGATCTTTGTGTACTTGAACGACGCGTTTTGGTGCTTCGTCGTCTTTTCGACCGTACCCAAAAAGTTGTTGACGCCGGCCAATGCCGCTACAACCAACGCCAAAGCACCGTTGACATAAGTCCATATCCTATGGTAATCTTCCTGTGGCGAAGCCGAAGAGAAAATCGACGAAGCGGTGACACCCCCAAGGACAACCACTGGGATCCCCAGTCTGTCGTGCCATTTTGAGTAGTATTGGGCACAAAGGGAGTGCATTATCGAGTAGGTCTTTGACATCTCCGCCCACTTTTTCAGAAGGTTGTCGTGGTACTTGTTCCATGATAGCTCAGCCATTTATTAAAACACCTATCAAACTCGTCGATCCTGTCGTTTTTCTTTGGGATTTTGACTCCCTGTTCTCTTCCCACATGCACGCTATAGCGCTCCAAGAGCCTCTGCAAGACAAAGTTGACGTTGAAAAATCTCTTGTTCAAATCGTTCCCGTCGCTAAATTCTCTCTCCAAAGCGAAAAAGTCACTCGTCACGTTGGAGAGGATGTGGTCGCTAATGTCGATCTTCTCTCTCACTTTCGCCAATAGATTGTCGAAACTCGCGAGACGATTGCCCGAGTTTGCCCAGCGAGAGTCTCTCTTGTAACTCCTAATGTTGTTCATACCGTACGTCTCGTGGTTCAAAGGGACATACGTGGGATCTCCCTTTGTACGCGGTAGAACAAGTCCACACTCGACACAAACCATTGTAAAATTGTGGTACTCTTCTCGAGACTCGTGGAGACAACCGCTCCTTTCTCCCTGGTCCGCGGTTCTTGCGTCGTACTTAAGCAAAGCTTGGTCAAAGAGAGAGAATCCAGACGTGTATTTTTTCTCTAGCCCCGGCTCGCTCATTTTTACTACGAGACGTGTCCCTTTTAAATCGGTTCGTCTTTGCTTTTGTGACTGTACACGTGTGTTCCCACTGTGAGTCCACCAGACAAGAGTCCAAGGAACGGGATCATGGGTGTAGCATAGGACATGAGTTTTCTCAGATCCTTGTTGAGATAAGGGTCGCGTTTCAGCTCTTTCTCCATTTCCTCTGGCTTCTCCACCGCGTCGAGTCCACCCATCATTGCGGAGAACTTTGACAAAAGCAAGTCACACAAGAGCGAGGTGCTTTTCTCTAACGCGTCGGCTTCGTACTCTGCGTATAACTTTAGAATGGTTTTCGCATTCGCTTTCCTGACGTACGCCTCGGACTTTTTGATCTCGCCATCGCTCGCCAAAAGAAGGAGCTCTTCTCTCTTCTTATCCACGTCTTTCGCGACGTCCTCCGCACCGTTTGTCTTCTCCTTCGCGTCACTCGTCGCCTCCTCCGCGTCGCTTCGCTCATTGTTCACCAAGTCTTCAGGGTTCATCCTTTATTGTGGTGGAGAAATAACTTTGTGCCCGTAGGGATGTCTAAGGTTGATCTCCAAACACGCGTGTTTCTTTTCCCTTAGCTCTTTTGTGATCCACGCTACGTCCTCCTTGGAGACACCGTTCAAATAGTCGTTGATCAGCTCCAACATGTCTTTTCGGTTTGTGTTGTGGAAGCTCGTGATTCTCGAGATGTTCTCTCGGTAGGGTTTCGCGATGCTGGTCATCTGTTGGGTTAGCACGATGGTGGAGAGTCCGTAGTGGCGACCAGAGTAACCCAATTTAACCAGTTCGCTCGTCCTGTTCTTCACGTCTTGTCCACTCGCACAATCGTCGAGAATAATCAGTGTGTTTGTGTCGGTGTACGTGTCGACCACGTACTTCAGCATGTCGTCCACGCTCTCTTGCTCCACAGGGAGAACGACGAAGTCCTTGTCGTGGTAGTATTTCCAATTGTGGTAGGTCGTGTTCCAGAGGATGGTGGGACAAAGGAGGACAATGTAGTCAAAAACTCCTTTGAGTCTCTCCTCTAACATCTCGAGAAGGTAATAGGTTTTTCCGCAGTAGGTTGGACCTACGATCATCATATTGAATGGGGTGTCCATCTTTAGTACTGGATACTTTTGAGGTTCCCTGACGTGATGTTCAAAAGCGCGTCCGACAGCACAAAAATGTTGCAGATCAAGTCGGTGGTGGTCGCCCGTTTCGTAATCTCGAGCAAGATCCCACTTTGCGTGTTCATAATCCTTTTCCCCGACCCGTGAACCGTTTGGTCACTCGTGCTACGCAAGTCCACCACCAACGCGAATTTGTCTTTGTAGAATTTCCGATGTGTGACGCTTTGGTCGACTTGCCCAAAGAGGCGTTCGGCTTCAGAGAAGTACCGCGTCTTGGGGATCCCCTGACTGTAGACTTCGTTGGGAACACCTTCAATGGTGACTTTCACGTTGTCGATATTGGGGTAAACAAACTCCTCCGAGTTGGTGGACACAGCCTTGGTGAACAACATCACCACAGCCTTCATATGTTTTCGGGGGAGGTTAATGTTCTCGTTGACCAATGTTTCCCCCTTTCCCCAAGGACTCTTTTTCAAGAGCGTGACGTGTTCGTACGGGAGCGATCGTCCAGCCATGTAGTGGTTGGTGATTTCGCTAGCCAAATCCATGTTGTCGATGGTCTCGTACTCGAGTTCCAAATTCTCGAGAGAATACCCACCAACGGCACTACCAGATTGTGCAACCATAATGTCTGTAGCTTGGGGTAGAGTAATGACGAACTGTGGGTTGTTGCTCATTGCGTACGGAGCGTACAGCCCAGAGTCCCCCAAAATCTTGTTGAGGGAGATCTTTTGTTTTGTTCCAAACACACTGTACACGAGTGCGTCAGCCACTTTCAAGGCGTCTCCACTCGAGGCTCCACTATCGTCCTTGGAGATTAGCTTTCGCAAGTTCTCTCCTGCGACTCCTACCTCAACCATTTCGTCACGTTCACTCTTGGGTTTCCAGAGATCCTTGTACACCTCGATGGTCGATTCACCCACGTTGTCGTAGACGACCTCTCCGGCCATGTTGATCGTTAGTCGGTCTTGCAAAAGTTTCGACAGGCCGTTCTTAAACCAACTCTTGACGTTGGCGTTCTTAAAGTCGAACAAGATGCTCAAACTCCCTGGTACCAGACACGAGTCTGGTTTCAGCTTGGGGATGTTGATGTAAAGGGACTCACCAGGGTTGGCCTTGTTGGGATTCATCGTCACGACATGTCGCGTACGTGATCCCACGATGTCGGACAATTTTGTCTTCTTCGCGTGATGGGACAGGTTCTTGTTCATTTATTATTACGAGAAAAATTTTTTATAAGAAATAATATCCCCACAATGAAAATGTGAAGGTTCCTCCCAAACTTCTCGAGCGCGACTTTGACCTCGCCGGCTTTGTTCGCGATTGCTATGATCAGTTTGTTCATTTATTAGTGGGAAAATTTTGTAACCACCAAGGTTACAAAAAGTTGCGGTCCTATCGATTTTGTCTTTTGCGGTACTCCATGGCCAACCAAACTATCCCAATAACGACGACCCAAAGATTCTGCGCGAGCCATGCAATTCCACTCGCACCCGCTTTCAACACAGTGTACACAAAGTTGGCGAGCCCCACCGCCCATGGTCCCAGTTTTTCAATTGCATTTTTCACCGCCTTTGCAAACGACAACGCAGCGCCAGCTCCTTTTGCGATAGCAGTTCTTGCTCCGACAATGATCGTGGTGACTAGTCCAGCCACTGTGATACCTATTGCGGATAGACTAAGCGCGTTCTTTTTAATCCACTCTTTGAACTTTTCAAGACGTGAGACGTCACCTTCTTGTTTTTCACGTGTTTCTTCGAGCTTCCTTTGCCCTAGCGTGAGGTCGCGCGCCTCTCTCAACCCGACTCTTCGTTTTGACAATTTGAGGTATTCTTCGTTTCTTTCTTCTTTATACGCGCTCTCGGTGAGCGCGTCTGTCTCGTTGAGCGTCTTTTGAAGGTAATCTGCTTGGACTTGTAAGGAGCCACCTTTACCGATTCTAGAGGTAGGGTCCATAGTGTCACTAGGGTTCAAAACCCCCCTCAACTCTCTGTTCTCTCTGCCACTTAGTCCAGGTATGTCACCATGTTGTCGTCGTATCTCTACCATAGGCATGCTCTCTAACGACGCTCTGCGACTCTTGCTTTCGCTCACTGACTTCTCCACGGACTGTTTAAATTGTGCGACGGCAGTGCTGGCGACCTTTGCTGTGTTGTACCTTAGCTTTCCGTCTCGATTAAGATTAAGAACGACTTGTTCTTTTAATCTCTGTCCTCTCTCTCCCCTTGCTTTGTAGGTGACTTCACCGCTAGGACTCGTCGAGCAATTTAGCTTTAGTTTTACCCACTCGTCACTATAGGGGTCTATCCGTGAGGCGTCACCACGCTCTTGTACTACAAACTTATTTATGGTGCGGCCAGCCGTACCAGCCTTATCCTCCTCCACAAAATCGACGTCGGGTACGTCAATTGTCTCTCCTCCCCTATCGGTTATCGTTACATTCCCACCTTGTCCCTCACTGAAACTTGTCTCCGCTTCGTTTGTGTCCAACAACTTTTTTCTGAGGTCAGAAACCCTCGTGTCTTTAATAAGCCCTTCAACGTATGTGATCCGCTCGGTGACTAGCGGTTCGTCACCACCCACTAGTCTCTTGCTAAGTTCTAAAAGACTTGTGTCGAGCTCTTCAGAGTCCATGTTGTCGTACTCTGGGAACCTATCTTTCATCTCAAACATGTCTTCACCACCTTCAGCCATTTTATCTTTAGCTACAATTTTTCCATGTCACTCTCAGGAATCCACGAGTTGTGCTTTGCGTCGTATCCAGCCCACTTGACCAAGACCATCTTTTTCTTTCTCTTCAAAACTTTCTCCACACGATACGTCGCGTCCTCCGTCTTCTCGACAGCAGACATCTCCTCCTCGTAGAACTTTCCGATAACGTCTTCCCCGCTCTCGTCGCCGAGAACGTAGACATTTGGATCTCCACGAACCACCTTGCTCACGGAAAAGATCTCCTCTGTGAAATTTGCCTCGTAGCCTTTGGTGAAAATACTCTTGTACTTGCTTATTCTCACCTTTTGTCCGAGTCTGAACTTTGGGAGAGGAAACTCACCAAAGTCGTGGCCAAAGAGTGTCGTCCACACCTGACTCTCGTTCTCCTTGGTTACATTCGCTGGCTTTGCGAGAGTGCTACTATGTCTTGTGTTGTTGTAGCCTTCAACGAGATCGTCCAGAACGTCTACCCACTTGTACGTCCCCTTGCTGTAGAAATATTTCCACATGCTCGTCTTCAAAGTCCTATTGAACCTTTCCACCACAGCTGCTTTCTTGTCGGACTTTGTCGAGAAATACGTGACCCTGTGCTCCTCCAACAGTCTCTTCACACCTACATTGTAGAACTCGAGTCCGTCGTCAAACTGAGCGAGTTTAGGGTAGATCCCAAATCTCGTGTGGAACTGGCGAAGCAACTTGTCCACGGCTTTGGTCATGTTTTTCGTGTCTTTGCGGTACACGGGGATGGCGAAAGCGTAGCGACTAAGAATCTCCACGCACGTTAGCACCCAATAGTAGCCGTTGTTCG
The DNA here is from genome assembly GCA_035772405.1 of Chrysogorgia sp. JL179-B06. Lineage (NCBI taxonomy): Eukaryota > Metazoa > Cnidaria > Anthozoa > Scleralcyonacea > Chrysogorgiidae > Chrysogorgia > Chrysogorgia sp. JL179-B06. The sequence continues at coordinate 3,600,161 of JAYKKM010000265.1, forward strand.
TACCCTTGAGTTTTCCCATATCGACAAGGTCGAGTTGGATTTGCTCACCAAGACCTGACACCCACGTCTTTCGAAACTTGTGCCGCCTCGCGACTGGCTTGTACCGTGTGTAGGTGTCTTGGGTCTCCAACCACTCCTTAATCGAATTTCTACTCACCTTTAGTCCTCCCTCTAGCGCTTTTTGGTATAGTCTCTCCCTGCTCTGATAACCAGTCACAGGATCGTAGTATAGATCTCTGAGACTTTGCTCCTTTTCAACATCGCCTTGCATCGTCCTTTTTATTAGAGAGAACGTTTATATCCAGCAGAACGTCCCCCACCTTGTCTACCCCACTCACGTTCGTCTTGGTGTAAAAAGATAGGGTGTTGTACGTACCGCTTCGGATGGGAACACTAGACTCGACCGTTTGGAAATTTGTCACACTTCCACTGAGTGTCGTCTCCGATGTGATGGGGAGAACAGCGATGACGCTACTCCGTTTTCCCGACGTGTCGATTGTCTCGTCCACGAGGGTGTCGCAGTGGATCTCCACGAACCTTAGTCCGCGGTTGATGTCTATCCTATTTGGACTAACCGACTTTATTGCGCCCATTGTAGTGTTTGTCGGGAAACCCAGTAGCTCCCCAAACTTATAAAGCTTCGCTGGGCGGAGGGTCTTTAGCGTGCACGTGTGGTTGTGCACGTTGTGTGTGAGCGTTATTTTCACGTCTTCATCGTCTGCAAAGCGCGTCGCAAGGTCCTCAAAAGTCCAGTAACCCTCAGGTATCGTGTGTTTCACTCCGTTGAAGAGAATGTGGTCGTTGAGGTCCTTGACCACGTTTTTAAAGCCCCAAAACATGCTCGCCGACTTTACGGTCAGGGACGAACCCCTTGGGAGTATCAAACTCCTGTTCAACGCGATTGTCTTTTTCCCGTTCTCGAGGAACACTGATAGCTTTACCATTTTATTTAGAGATACAAATAAAATGGCAACTCCTATAGAGTCCGCGATACGGGCGTATTACGGAAAGAACTACGACAAGATGATCAAGAACTCGAAGATCGCGGTCCAGAAGGCAAGGTCGGATCTTTTGAAAAGGTACCCATACGCGACGATGGACAAGTTCGAGTTTGACCCAGTTCAAACACAAGAAGGTGACGTGACGAGAGTGGACGTGTACTTTCGAAACAGCGACATCGTCTCGACCGACATTACCAGCGACACGTTCAAGAACGATCAAAGCATGTGGAAGTGGCTACACAACAACGTGTCCTTCCCGAGGATTTGGAACAGTGGTGGAACAGTGCAGAAACTCATCCACACGGAGCGAGCTGGGACTTCCGACGTGACGTACCCACCGTACGTTCTCAACTACCCAGTCAACAACTTCCTCGTCTACGTCGACGACAAGAACCACTTTTCGTCGAGTCTCCCCAAGATAGTGATAGACACGAAGAAGCGTTTTCAAGATGGTCCCGACGGGGACAATGTGAACACGGTGTGGACTTTGTCCAAAAGTTACTACCAAGCTATCGCCGCGATGTATATTGCTACGTACAGGTCGGGAGTCTCACTACAAAACCTCACACCAAACCCAGACGTCCCAAAGCAAATCACAAGTCTCATGAGGTTCCACGTGTATTTCACCATGAGGAGGGTGATGTTCCGTCTCGACAAGAGTGGACCTGACATTGCCAATATTCTCAGGTTGTATGTACCAGATTGGAGGGTGTTGAGGTCTCACCTCGCTCTGAGTGGACCTTGGGTTAACGACATCAAAGATTTGCAAGGCGACTATAAGCGCTACTGCTCTCGAGCGAGCAACGGGATCACAGAGTTAGGTCAGGAGCTTCTTAACGAGTCGATAGAAGTCTACGTCTATGCGCTACTCGGCGCGCAAGCAAAGGCAAAGCAGTCGATCGTCGGTGGTCGTGCAAGTGCTCGCGAAGTCCAGCAAGTCTTTAGGAACATCGTAGAAGACGCAGTCGTCCAGTATTCACCTAGCGTGTGGATTAATCTCATGAACAAAGCCATCAAGGACACGAACGTCAAGTTGGACATGGCGGTCACGCCGAACACGTGGCTGATACCGCGGAGCATGGTCTTGTTGAAAACACCTATCCTAGGGTACAACAATTTACTCAGAGAGTCGACAGAGACGAACATGAAATTTGGGTTCAACGATGGGCTCAACTTCTCAAGTCCAAAGCCTAAGGATGCGGTGAAAACTCACTCTAGTGGTGGAGAACACCTTGAGGAACTTCCCGACGCAAAGGTCAAAGCAAAGGGAGACGTGACAAAGGTCAAAGCAAAGGGCACGACGACTCCCCCCACGACTCCTTCTCCTCCGAACACACCCACGACACCAACGACACCAACGACTCCCACAACATCGTCTTCCTCGTTGCTCCCCATTTCGTTGGAGGTGTTGGTAGGAGTGCTAGTAAGTAAATTTGTCTTGTAATAAATGAGCTTGTACCTTGGATACGACGAACCAAAGAGAGAGAAAGACGAACGACCACCTTTTGAGACCGTTTTTAATGTGAACGTTAAAAACGCGAAGGTTAGCTACCATAACGCCGCTGGAGGAAGCAACAAAGTGGAGCAAATAGAAGACGGGACTTCCCGCTTCCACCAGAACACATTCCTCAAAAGTCCCACCGTTGACGTCGACGGTGACTCCGTGAGAAATCTTGACTCTAAAAACAGAATGGTCTTCGACTGTCCAGCGCTTATGCACACCGATGTTTCCATATTTATGGTCTTCAAGTTGTTGGCTACCCCGTCGACTGGTAGATACGAATACGTTATTGGTAATGACAATGGGAGTTTTGACAAATTTATAGGTTACAAAATAGGGTTTACTAATCGACTATCGTACGGTGGGGGATGGCCTGCAAAGGAGTATAACTGTACACTACCACCCGGTCTTGTAGGGACTGACAAACATCTCATATCTTGTCATTGGTTAATGGAAGGTAGTCATCTACGTGTGAATGACACGGTGTTGTTTCGCTCAGCCTTTAACGCGAACATCAAGAGTACTGGTGCTCCTTTTGGCTCCATATTCTTCAACGAACGTTTCGCGAGTACGGAAGGAGGGAGAAGTGTAACAGGTGAAATCTATGGTCTGAGAGTTGTGAAAGGTTTCTTGGAGGCGGACGACATCTCAAGGATCAACAAGAGCATGATGCTGGAGTACGACATTTCTTAAAAAAGAGCTTAGAACAAAAGGAGATGATAGACACACGAAAGGCAATGGCTGATGGTTGGAAAAAGTACTTGAAGGGTTTGCGGAAAAAGGCCGAGCGGCTCAAAGACGAAATTGAAAATGGCTTAAGGAGTTGCGACGAGTAGGAACAAAATGACCGAGAACACGCAGCTAACATCCGCAAAGGGCTACAACCCAAAAGAACACATGATCTTTTCTGATCCTGTTTCGGGGAAAATCCCAGACAGCAAACTCAAGTTCAAGAGAATCAACATTTCAACTCGCAACGAGGACGGGACGGAGGGTGAACTCATCATCCCCACCGAGCGACTGTACTCGTTTGGAGTCTCAGAGAACACGAGTCAAGAGACTGGCGAGGTCACTGGTTACACCTTTCCCCTGTGTTTGTGGAACCGCGACGGTCCTACAAAAGAAGAGGAAGTCTGGGTGAACACCTTTGACGCCATTGTCGACAATTGTATCGACCACTTGGTCGAAAACCGCGAAGAGATCGACAGGTTCGAATTGGAACACGGCGATCTCACAAAATCCAAGGGTGGGCTAAACCCCCTCTATTGGAAGACGGAGAAGATTGAGGACAAGAAGACTGGGAAAACCGTTCTTCGAAGGGTCTCCGATCGTGGTCCGACGCTGTATGCGAAACTGATCTACCACAAAAAGCAAGACAAGTTCCTTACGCAGTTCTTTGACCCTGACAACAACCCGGTGGAGGCTCAATCACTCATGGGAAAACACTGCTGGGCAAACGGTGCAGTGAAGATTGAGTCCATTTTCATTGGCGCTCGCATCTCCTTGCAAGTCAAGTTGCACGAGGTCGTGGTGGAGCCAAGTGGGATGAGGATGAAACGTCTCTTACCACTTCGAGAGGCAAAGCCAAAGGTGGTCGAGTCAAAGCCAAAGCGTGAGACAGCCAACGCAGCGATGGAATTCGTCTTTGAGTCAGACTCAGAGGAAGAGGACGAGGAGCCAAAGCGAACGAAAAGTGAAGAGAAACGGCGGTGGGCAAAAAGAATCGCCAGTGCCAAACCAGGTGAAGCGTACGACACAGTCTATTGAGGATACAAGGTGATTTTATAAGCAAAAGCTTATAAAACGAGACACGTCGAACAACCTACTTGAAAGGGTCGTCCGGGATAAGTTTCTTTTGTTGCGCGTATTTCACGGCGATCGTTCCAGCGCTGATTGCGACTGCGAGTTTTAATGTTCCCACGAGAGTGGTTGGCGTACTGAGAGATTCTCCAAGAATTTTCCTCGACACCATGCTGATTCCAACTCCTGCAGCGGTGTAGAGCAGAGCGTCGTACACCTCGTTCATGATTTCCTTTCGATCTGACATCCTTTTATTATACGAAAAAAGTTTCTAATCAAAAGACTCAAGGTCTGAACAATCTTTGGCCTGGTCTGCATTGGAAGATGCTCTAGAACACGGCGGAGTGTTTGCCTCCGAGGAGTTGAAGACGACGTGGCGAGGTGGAGGGTCGTCGCCGCGTTTGAAGTAAAAGTATAACCCTCCAACGACACCAATCGCTCCTACGACGTACCCAAGCTTACCAACAAGTTGGTAGCTCTGGTCGGAACCGGGCTCCACAATTTTCTCAAGTCTCTCTTGAGCCTTCTTCGCTTTCGCAGCTTTGCTAATCGCGGCGAGTCTCTTTCCTCCCTCAACCTTCTTCGGATCCTTGGGTTTTTGGGACGTGATTGTCTCTGTTGCTTCACTCATATCTTTATCTTACTCACAAAGATTTGCTTGGGTTTGCTCAAGATTTGTTCAAAAGTTGCTACGCAGTAAAACCAACTTGCTCAAGATTTGCTCAAAAGTTGCTCAAAGCAAAAAGCGAGCAAAACCAATTTGTTCAAAACTTGCTCAAAAGTTGCTCAGTAAGATAAAGATATGGCAATGATGGCAGGAGGACTATTCAACGCACTCGCGTTCGCAGGTGCAGGATTCCTTTTTAAGCACCTCGAGGGGAACAAATATGGTGAGGAGATCAGTCGTCACAACCTCGCAATGGAGAAACTCACGCGGGACAGGGAATTGTGGAACGAGCAAGAGGTAGCTCACAGAGACAAAGTTGCGCGACTACGTCTCGCCTTGTCGGACGCGAACCACAGCATCAACGACACGAACGCGGCTCTCGACGTACTTTCCGCTACGCTTCGCAAGACTGCAAAGTTTCAAAAGAGACCAGAGTTGCGAGACTACTACACACCATCGCCGGAGATGCAAGGGTACTTGTCGGTGACAGAGGGGGTTCTCGCCGTTGGTGTCGGGTGGGTTGGGTACAAGGTTGTGGCAATTATGATCTAAGGACAACAAAACGCAACAACAAAAACATGTCACTCACGAAAGCAAGCACCAACTATCTAACTACCAGGAAATTGAAAGTCATCGCGAGAGAGCGGGGTGTTAGGCTAAAGCAAGGGGTAAAACACCGTGAGATTCTTGCAGCGTTGGGGATGGAACCTATCGTTATCCCAAAGAGATACGACCATTGTAAGACAAGGAAACTCGCCCAGGTCGTGGTCAAGACAAACGTGACCACTGGAGAAGAGACGAAGTTTGGGAGTATCTTATCGTTAGCAAAGAGCTTGAGTCTCTTTCCAGGGTCTATCACCTACCGGATAAAAACGGGGAGAAGTCTAGTCGTCGACGACATCTCCTTCACGTTTCGTAAAGAGTGAGACCACTACACATTTGATTTTCTGACCAAAATCATATGAGGCTTAAAGGTATAACCTACACCCAGAAAGATGTCACAAATCCTAGACGAACCTATTCCATCAGGGCTTGGACCCACGATGGTACCCACGATGGCGAAGAAAAAGGGTCCAAGACTTCTAAAGAGGCTCACTCTGCGAGAGAAAATGGACTCGTGGTACGATTGGCTTGTGAGTCAAACCCCAAAGCCTATCAAGAAACGAGCGCTGACGGCTTTCAGATTCTTCAAGCAAAAGATCTCTAGCTTGTACAAGGAGAAGGACTTGGCGATGGAGAGATCGGAGACATCTCTCAAAGGGTTTTCGGAGACCTACACGATAAAAGCCTCGGCGAAAGTAGACCCAAAGACATTCTTGGCGAACACAAAAGTGTTTGCGCAAGGTCTTTGGAGTCACGAAGTGAAGAAGAGGAGAGGCGTAAAGACAAAGTTCGACCTAGAGTGCGTCATGGTGAGAAGGACAGACGCTGGAGACTCTGAGGTATCTGCGCACTTCCACTCACTCACGAATATCGTGGTACCTGGAACCGACTTGGACGAAATCTATCGCACAATGGTGGGAAAGATTTTAGAGAGTCTGGCGACGTACTTGAAGAGAGGGAGTTCTTGGCGAGTGCTACGAGTCGTAAAGTTGGACGTGTTTATCGACACGTTTAAACCATTGAGTGGTTCGTCATACATTCCCACACCAAACGCGTTGGTTAAGAAGAACGGCATAATCAACGTTCAAAACGAGAACGATCACGAGTGTTTCAAGTGGGCTGCGACCGGGGCAAGGATGGTCAAGAGAAAACACGCAGAGAGACTCGACGAGGCTATGAGAGAGTCCTCGAACAAGTTTGACTGGACTGGGATCTCGTTCCCGACACCGTTGAGTGATATTAGAAAGTTCACCGAGAACAACAAAATTAGTGTCAACGTGTTCGCATACGAGTATGGAGTGGGTGTGTACCCACTTCTCATTCAAGGGAACTCAAAGGACGTCATCAACATGCTACACATCACGGAGCAGGGTGAGGACGACAAAGTCAACTCTCACTACGTTTGGATCAAAAACATGAGTAGGTTGCTGTCTAGCTCAAAGAGCAAACATAAGGGTAGGACATTTCACTGTTGTCGGTGTCTCAACAGTTTTGGCAGTCAAAACGTCCTAGACAAACACGAGGAGCATTGCTCGAACGTCGACAGCATTAGGACCCAGATGCCAAAGTGGGGTGACACCTTGGGATTCAAGAACTTCTACAAGACACAGGACGTACCCTTTGTCATCTACGCGGACTTCGAGTCGTTCATCGAACCAGTGGAGGGACCAACCAACAACCCTAAGAAAAGCTCGACGACTCAGTACCAACATCACTCACCCTCAGGTTTCTGTTTCCACCTAAAGTGCTTTGACGACAACCTCCACTGGGAAGAACCATATCTCTACACGAGGAGAAGCGAAGACGAAAACATGGGTGAGATTTTCGTAAAAAAGTTAGAGGAGACTGTGCAAAATATTTACGACAAGTTCAAGGTGGCGGTCCCCATTGTCTTTGGGGAGAAGGAGAAGAAGGCATTCCACAACGCCAAGACTTGTTGGTTGTGTGGTGACGAGTTCGCCGAGGACGAAAAGCGCGTCAGAGACCACTGTCACCTGACTGGGCGATATAGAGGCGCAGCACACAACACCTGCAACTTGAAATATAGACTACCAAAGTTCGTTCCCGTGGTGTTCCACAACTTGTCGGGCTACGACGCACACTTGTTTGTCAAAAACTTGGGTGTTACGGAGGGAGCCATAAGTTGTATCCCGAGCAACGAGGAGAAGTACATCTCGTTCAGCAAGGTGGTGGTTGTAGACAAAGTCACGAACAAAGCCGGAGTGACAATCGAGATCAAGAGGGAGATAAGGTTCATAGATTCTCTCAAATTCATGTCGAGTAGCTTGAACAACTTGGTTACGAACTTGGACAAAAAGGACTTGGTGTCGACAAGGAGAGTTTTTGGAGAAGATTTCGGTCTCGTGTCCAAAAAAGGCGTATTCCCCTACGAACACATGACTGGACTAGCGTCACTCGACGAGACAGCGTTGCCAACGAAAGGTGAGTTTTACTCGAGACTCACAGACAGCGACATTAGTGACGACGACTATGACCACGCAAAGAAGGTGTGGAAACACTTTGGTATGACCACGATGCGCGAGTACCACGATTTGTATTTGAAAACCGATGTCATGTTGTTGGAGGACGTCTTTCAAAATTTTAGGAAAGTGTGTAGAACCCACTACAACTTGGACCCAGCGTTCTACTACACCTCACCAGGGTTGGCTTGGGACGCACTGCTAAAGATCACGAGAGTGGAGTTGGAGCTACTGACCGACATTGACATGTTGTTAATGGTCGAGGCTGGAATTCGCGGTGGAGTCTCGACCATCACAAAGAGACACGCTGAGGCAAACAACAAGTTTATGGGCCACATCAACAGCAACAAGACGATGGAGTGTACTGGTGACTCGCTGTACGACCCTACAAAACCGAGCGTCTTTTTGCCATACTTGGACAAAAACAATCTCTACGGTGGCGCAATGTGTGAACCATTACCCACACACGGTTTCAAATGGATGACAGAGGGTCAGCTCGAGAACTGGAGAAACATGCCATGCATTCTAGAGGTGGATCTGGAATACCCTGAGGAGCTTCACGACCTTCATAACGACTATCCGTTAGCTCCAGAGAGAGCCGTCGTGAACAAGGTGGAAAAGCTTATCCCAAACCTCTTCGACAAGACCAAGTACGTGCTTCACAAGAAGAATCTAGCAATGTACATACGATTTGGTTTGAAACTAACCAAGATCCATCGGGGGATCATCTTCAAGGAGAGCGCGTGGATGAAGCCGTATATCGACCTCAACACGAGCCTAAGGACACGGGCAAAGAACTCTTTTGAACAAGATTTCTTCAAGCTTATGAACAACAGCGTCTTTGGAAAGACCATGGAGAACATTCGAAACAGGGTCGATATCCGGCTAGTCACTTCGGAAAAGAGAATGAGAACGCTAGTCGCAAAGCCAAACTTCCACCATAGGACAATTTTTGACGAGAACCTGATCGCAGTCCAAATGAAGAGGACGAAAGTGAAGTTCAACAAGCCGGTGTACCTGGGGATGAGCATCTTGGACCTCAGTAAGACGATAATGTACGACTTCCACTACGACTATATCAAGCCAAAGTACGGGAACAAGGCGACGCTACTTTTCACAGACACCGACAGTCTCATGTACGAGATCTTCACAGACGACTTTTACAAAGACATCAGTGGAGACGTCGAGAAGATGTTCGACACGTCCGGTTTCACGAAGAACCACCCGAGCTGTATTCCAATAGGGAGAAACAAGAAGGTGATTGGGATGATGAAGGACGAACAGAGCGGAGAGCAAGTCCTCGAGTTCGTTGGACTCCGCTCCAAGTTATACGCTCTCAAAACACTACGCGGCGACACGAAAAAATGTAAGGGTGTGAAGAAGAGCGTTATCAAGTCCTCGATCGTGTTTGAGGACTACAAGACTTGTTTGCTCTCTGGAGTGAGTCAGTCAAGGTCAATGAACACGTTTAGGTCAAGGAAACACGAGATCTACACAGAGGCTGTGAACAAGACCGCGTTGAGTAGCAACGACGACAAGAGACACATTCTACCAGACGGGGTGAACACGCTGGCGTTGGGACATTGCAAGATTATGACTGAAGTGATATTCGAGGACGAGTGAGTTGACGACCGCTGACCAAAGTTTTGATTGAGGGTGGGGCGTCATTGCTAATTAGCATAGTGAAATGTGAGACAAGTTTTGATTGACAGGTGGGCGGGGCGTAATGATGACGTCATAGCTAATTAGCATAAGTTCGGGGTCCATTTGAAACGTGCCACGCCCTAGATTGGAATGTGGTTTTTATGAATAAATTAAAAAGTGAGATTTTGGATTGAAAATGAGATTTTTTGATTGAAAATGAGATTTTTATGAGATTTTGGGCTGAAACCCGCATATATCTACTACTACTCATACAACTTTGAAAATATTACCATGAACTTGTTGAGAGTGATACGAAACATTTTATGCTTCTTTTCTCTATTTGGCAACATATATAGGAGTCATTTTTAGTTTTTTCATACCATTGTTACACGGTGTTCCTGGAGTTCCCTCAATTTTGTTTGCTTCCAAGCCTAGAAACCATACTTCAGGATAGTCTAAGATTTCGGACTGTTCAAATGTAGTTAACTTGTCGCCAAAGGTCTTGATGCAAACTGAAAGCCAATTGAAATGGAAATAAAATATACACAATGTAAAGGCAGGAGAGATCAACTGTTGCACACGGAGATGAAAGGAGGAGAGAGAGAGAGGTGGGTGGAGATGAGTGTAGGTAGAGTGAAACGGGACACGTATATGGGTGGAGATGGAGGGAGTGGGAAGGTGTGGGAGAGGTGCAGGTTGGGGAGACGGAAGTGGATGGATAGAGATGGATAGATAGAGAGGGAGGTAGAGTGAAAGAAAGATTATTCCTCTCATCTCATAGCATGTTCAATGTCTATATCTTAACCTTTTAGTAACTGTTAAAATAATAGAAGTGGACTTACAGCTTGGTGTTAAAGGAAGGTTAAAGCCATTGGGATCTTGACGGACATCTTGATTATGTTCTACATTAATGCTAGATAAAAGACTTCTGTGAGTTTCTTATGGTGACTGTTTTAAATGTAAGTAATCTAACTTAATAATTTCATCATTTTAGCGAGGTTCCTTGCGCTCAATCTTGTTAAGTCCTACAATATATGCTACAAAGTCCAGTAAAGTTGATATCTAGATATCTAATCATCATGAACTTGAACCAGCTCCCGCGTATGTGGGATGCGCCAAGTCTTGCGGCCTAGTGCCGAGCCTGTTATATAACAAATCTCGTCCCTACATCGAAAAGCAGCTGGCCCTTGCTTTTATTTCACAGTTACGATTTAGGGTTTCTTAGGATAGAAACCGCAACGACAATATGGTTACTTCGATCACTGTTCTCTCCATGAATAAAACACAACTAACGTTAACATAGTCATTTCAAACAAGATTCCTTCTTTAACACCACGATATATAATTCGAATATTTTTTGCAAAACTTCGGATCTTCATACTCAAGTATTTCTTCAGGTGGTGATTGATCAAGAGTTCGTGTGAGTGAGCTTACAAAAATATTTTGTATACTATTAGGACACAATAATGAGACGTACTTTATGTTTTCTTGTTTCTTTGAAATTGGTGTAGAAAATTTGGGTACATCAGAAATCTATAACCGAGATAAAGAAAAAGTTATTGGGAGTGTCCTTTGATATCACTTAGTGAAGCATTAAGTGACTGGTACCCTTTGATTTCACTGAAGCATCAACGAACTCTCACAAACACAGTCTTTGAAATTTATACCTTCGACATAAAAGTTAGTTGCAGTTGCCGGGGACTGAATAGGATACAGCTGTGTGATATAATAGCGGTCCGAAAACATTGATGTTTTTTGCTACGTAACTATAGTCACTAAAATAATTGGGTAAATACATTTGAAGGAGAAGCGAGAACTGACATTTTGGCGAAAAAGGCAAAACGTGATATATATTATCGCGGCAGCTGTTGAATGAAGATCGAATATTATTAAAAGGTTGGTGTACATGCCGAAATAATGTGGAGGAGGTCTAACGTTTCAAGCGAAGGGCCTTCACTCGAAATATGTTCACCAATTACCTTTTAAAATATTCTATTTGTATTTGTACATACACTTATTTGTACATACACTTTCATGTCACTTATTTGTTGAATGACGATGTGTCTTATATACATTATATACCGATTATATATACGTTCCGATTGCAAACAAATATTTCTAAAAACGAATAACAGAGCTAAGTTCTAGGATGAAGTCAAAATAGACCTTGCATGTCTATATAATCGAGGAGCCTTGTTGCTAATTACTGGGAAGTATATATTGTCAGATATATACAATATATATAGGTATCAGTTGAGGTTTGGATTACGTCTTTATACTTGTTGTGGCACTGGAGACCTTTTCTTTTGTTAAAATTGAATAGTTTTTTTGGTACATGAAGAGACGATATTGCGGGGATCCGATATTGGGATCTACTTTGGAGATATATAATTATAAGTTACATGGGAACATTGTGTCAGTCGTTTTACTAAACCTTATATTTTCATTTTCGTGTTATTTAATAAGGAAACGTCTGGTTAATTTTTTACAGTATTATCACTGTTATATCAATAATGTCGATCCTCATTTCCCCTCCAAAATGAAATAAACGTTCCATAAAATTTGATAACTTCATGTGATTTTTTAAATCTTTACTGGTTTAAAAGCCTGCAAATGACTCGTGAACCGACCAGAAGATAAAGGAATATATAGGGTTGCATAACGCATATAGCTACAAAAGTATATATTTTTCTATCGATTCTTAACTTATGCTAAAATAGAACAGAGATCTTTACATCGCTATCACCTGCTTAAATATTATTTAAGTATTTTTTTTCGCTACAGTCTACATATTTCGTAGTAAGCTGACCGCGATTTTCCAAAAAAATCTATGCCGAAGAACTTAAATTCCCGGTTTCAGAAAACTGTTTCATAAGTATAAAAATCACAAAAGACAGCTGATTCTCCAAAATGCTGAACATTAAAAAACCCGATCCAGAGTTCTTTAAAGTGCCTGAGAAAATGCAAGGAAAATAAAATAAACCAAACTCGAGAGGGCCAGAAAATCTGAAAATATCAAACCTGCATGCAGAGTTTTAAATCAAATCGCTTCAAAATTTCGCAATCGCGGAATTCTAAGTTCCTATCAAATGATCACCAGCTGCTCAATATTTCTTGGTTGGAGACGCAATGCCAAAACAAAACAAAAAACAGATCCTACTTATTCTCCCTCGATATCTAAAAACGAAACGCTTATAAAGTTCACCAAAGAAGTGTACATGACCTTTGGTTTTGCAATCTGATTATTTTGTTGACCACTGCATCTTGTATCTATCCGACCGCTCGTGCTCTGCAGTTCTTTCTCCTCTTGTGCTTTTTCAACACCGCGTCGGTTGCCAAGGTGTGTGTGTCGGTCAACAATTGAAGTATGCTCTCTGATAAACCTGTGTTTTTTCATCCCAAGTTGCCGTCTCATCCTCTGCTTAAACTTTTTATAGTTCATCGCCCGAAACATCGGAGCGGATCAGTGTGAGACTTTTGGCTAACCACAGCACTTTAAAATCCAAGTCTAGCTCTTGCCGACAAATTATACGAACGGGAATCCTTATGATCGGAAAAGCCGCTCGTTCATACATGTTCCTTGTTCCATTTTCCAATTAAAAAAAACTCCACTGCCTCATGGGGTTATAGCGTTATTTAAAGCGGTCATGCAGAACCGATGCAGAGTACGAGTGAGCTTAGAAGGTCTGTGACATCAACAAAGGAGTTCTGAACACTTAAAATATTAATCGCTATTTTGACAGCTATCTATCTATAAGTAGGTCAGGTGAATTAATGCAGCCTCTTTCGTATTAATTATGTTCGTGTAATCGTATACTGCAACATTTCTTCAATACAATATCGTGCAAACAAAATATAAACTTAAGCAAATTTCCCCTGTAGGGTTACTGATGTTGCACTAAGTTTTTATTTGGAAAACGATCACGCTTTGGCAATGAAAGTTTTAAAAACATTGTCTGTAATTACATGTGCAATATGTATTGGGGAGGAAATTGCATTCGAGATAACTTGAAGACGCAATTAACTTTGAAAGGTCGACTTTGAGCCTTTCAATGTCTAATTAACGTTCCGGTAAGGGCTACAAAATAATCTGTATGGAGGTATTGAGCTAGAGCAATGTTTCAGTATCGAAAATATAGTGCAATTTCATGGAAATATGCAAAGAATAACACTAAGTAACCTCTGTCAATGACGCTCCGCGTATTATTTCGCACAATACGTCATTCATTATATTGTTATTTGTTTCAACCTTAAAGCAGAGAAACCTATATCCAGTTAATAAGGAGTTTTTTTTTAATCAAATCAAGGTGGAAAAATAACGAACTGTCGCGTAGATGTAGTAAAAAGAGAAAACATTATACGGTTAATTGTTTTTGACAAGATCAAGGCAGTCCATATATCAATATCGATGTAGTATATACATCATTGTAACCTTCACTCTCCATCCGAGTCTCGATAGCTCAATGGTTAGAGCGTGTCTCACCTAATGAAAATTCACGTATGCACGATTTTAAATATACAAGAATAATTGTCTATGACGTACACCGCATTATTAAAATTGAATGCCATTTTCGTCCTAAGTCACATCGTAATTTCAGAAAGTGTTTGCAGCAACGATATGAATTTGCTCAACCTCGCATTTGGAAAATCTTTCGGGATTTGGAAACCATAGAGTCTACGACTACTTAGCAATTGTCGAACCCGCAATCTCTGCCAACAGCTGCAGGAAATTGAATGAAAAAAGGTATAATGCGGAAAGTTGGAAGAGGAATGATTTTACGCCGACGTTAGCTGACGAAGTTTTTCAGTTCAAGGCGTGCAGGGTTGATCAGATAAACGAGACGACTTATTAGGATCAAACTATACAACAACAACATATTATATTTATATGAAACTAAGTAGTTTTTCCTATTCAAGACTGTATTCGTTGAGCCACGGAGGTCTCATTAAACATGATTACGAGCACCATTGCTGGATAATAAAAACCGCCACGGTTAACCACATGTGGTTATCAAGTACAAGGATCAGTAAGTACTTGGGTAAATACTTGTCTCGTCATTATCCATGGGTGGGATCTACATGCAGACCATCATGGGTATTAGGGGCACGTGTCCCCGGCAACGTTTATGAAAAGTGCAATTTTTAGACATGAAAAATACTCTTTTTGATCAAAGAAGGCAAATAGTGTATATTTATGCCCTTGAAAGCTTGTGCCCCCCCAACTTGAACTTTCTTCCTATATACCTGCAGACCATGGGAGGAGAAGTTACCCATAATTAGATACACATCATCAAATCCAATTACTTTATATTTTCTTGCGATTGAAACGAGCACAAATCATTGTCTTGATCTACCGCTGTACGCTATGTTTTCTTACACAGTAAGTCATAAATTTTTCAAATCTAAAAATCGAAAGCCATTCGTTTCGCGTCGAAACGTTCTCCTCGTACAGTCTATTTCGTAGCATACACCAACCAAAGTTTTCGATTTGTATTTATACACTGCCTATACAGCAAAGTGGCAAACACTTTTATTTACATTCAGAAATTATTCAGTTTTCTTGTAACTCTGCTTATTATATGCCTGAGCTCGTTTTCAAGTCTGACGAAGCGATACTAGCTTTATCGACACACGAGTTTGTCCTGCAGTTTCTGAATTGCCTGAACCACCTTTTCCTTCTGAGGTTGTTTGACCACTCGATGTCAATGAATTTAGTATAACTTTTATCTAGTTCGAAATTGATTGGCGAAAAAACCCAGGACCCCAGAAACCGAGCCTTCCAACTCGTGATCACGTGAATAGACAAATACCACCTCAATCTTGCTCTCCTCGCCAGATAAACTCTTTTTACGTACGGGTTTTGGTTTTATGCGCCATAATTTTGGTCTTACGCGCAATAATTTTGGTCTTACGCGCCATAATTTTGGTCTTACGCGCCATAATTTTGGTCTTACGCACCAAGATTTTGGTCTTACGCACCAAGATTTTGGTCTTACGCACCAAGATTTTGGTCTTACGCACCAAGATTTTGGTCTTACGCACCAAGATTTTGGTCTTACGCACCAAGATTTTGGTCTTACGCACCAAGATTTTGGTCTTACGCACCAAGATTTTGGTCTTACGGCACGGATTAGTATTATTTACGTATACATTTCAGTTACGTACGCGTTTTGGTCTTACGCGAGAATCATTTCAGTTTATCAGAATAGAGACAAGTACTACGCGCAGGACCAGTTTTACTTGCGAAAAACTAATTATTCCAAAATCCATATAACAGGGACAGCGGAGCAATATTTTAAGGGGGGTGGGCTAATATGACCTAAGATGGGAGATAAGGCTATAGTGCAGTTTTTCTGGGTGTTTATAGCGTACCAGTGGCGGATCCTGGGGAGTTCCGATGGTTCCATGGAACCGGCCCCTTTCGGAAATCGAGCATGTTCTTTATGCTCGAAATAATTAGATTTGTAGAGTGGAATTGATTTTAGCATACAATAGTTCCAACATGGTTCAATAGAACTATGGCTCTCTATAAAATATATCTTAAAAATGACGAGATACACTGTTAAAATATGGGATTTCAGAACTTTATATTTTGCTCAAAAGTATCCTCGAAATGCAGGAAATGCTGTTTTAGAGACCCCTAGAAATGTGTCGTCACTTAGGACTGAGCTTGGAACCCCCTTTTCAAAATCCTGCATCCGCCTCTGCGTACAAACCTCTAGCTGTTAATAAGTCTTTAAAATAGCTATTTTGAATAATAACTGCAAGGAAATTGGCAATTTATGTGTAGTTTGCCTGAAGAAATACTATAGATCCTGGGATTAAAACATCTACATTGAATACACACCTTTTGTGTACCAGAACCAAAAAATGATGATTTGATTATATTTTTTTGATTCAGAAGTTGTGGTAAGATCTCTCCATTTTGCTTCTGTTTTGAAAAATAAAATTGATTTTAGTATGTACTGTTTTCCTTGTCTCTGTATTCTTGTCCTAGTTGTCTTGGAAATAGAAAAAGTACTCTAGCTTACTTAAGTATTTTTTGACATAGAAGTTCTCTTATTTCTCTTTTTCATATTCTGTCTGTCTGTCTGTCTGTCTGTCTGTCTGTCCAGGGGCGGATTAGCATGCTGGAGCAGGCCCAGAACATACTTCATAGGGGCCCCCCTTTTGCGACGTCATCGTCAAAAGTTTTAATCAACTTGGTACAAAATTATGTCACACATCATAAAACTACAAATCACAAGAAAACTCTTGACTCTTGTTAGTTTCAAACAACATGTCAATGAAAAGGCGTTCAACTAAGCCACTAAGGTATAATTCGCATCAATGAGTGTTAGCGATTATTATTAACGCAACAACAGTTTGCAAAATTCTGACGAATGTAGGTCTACGTTGTCAATAATGCTCTTCGTATTTAGTTTGGAATTTAACAGCCGGCTTTCAACACTAATTAATAATAAAAATTCAAGGTGCTTGTTAGATAACATGCTTCTCAATCTAGTTTTTGGTGTCTCGCACAGTGTCTTCTAAAATGAAAACATAAAGTAAAATAGATATATTATGATAAGGCTTTCTATAATTCTATAAACTTTAAAATTGTAATACATTTTCCTTTGGCAATCGGTCCTTACTATTTGATACTATAACACTATAACCTTCAAAGCTTCTTGTTGCTGTTTTATTTTTCGTTTAGCAGTACCACTTAACTGCTCCTTGCGAGGCATACCGACACTGTGATACTGATACCGGCCTTTTGGCAAACTTTGACTGCTATTAAACGCTATCACGTGTGTATCATCATTTTGTTCAGTAGGCCCCCCCGAGCCTAGCCCGGCAGGCTAATCCATCCCTGTGTCTGTATATTTGTCTGTGTATTTGTGCATCTGTCTGCCAACCCGTCCATCAATCCACGCCTTCTATTTACCAGTTGATCTGCCTGTCTATTCACATAAATATCTGTTTATTATTATTGTCATTATCGCTTTCATTTAAAACATCAATACATATTACCTTGATGCTCTTGTTAAGTTCCTGTTTATTAATCTGTGTGAATTGTAAAAGCATTACATAGATTTAAATATTAGAAAGAACTGGTCAATTTCAAATGCCAATGTTACTCTTTATCTTTGAACCTACTTGCTCGTGATTATTTTCTCTGATTGTCAGTTGTGGTAAGCCATCTTTCAAGGGGTGATTCACAAACTTCTTCAAAAGATAAAATCATATTTTGACATTTTATAGTTGCATCAGTTGTGCTTTTGTTATCATTCATCAACCACATTTAAGCTACAATTTGTTACTCACTTGGCGACTTTGCCTTTTACTATCCACAGTATTTTGCATAATGCTAACCAAATAAAAGAATATATATATTAATGTTTGCTAAAAAAGTCCAGATGAAAGTCTGGTCCCTCCTGGAGGTGGATAAGAAAATTATAGCACTGCTTGGAACTTATCTAATGTCTCCATAAACATAATTGTTTGTTATTTCTTCAAAATTATTTCAAAAAAGGACATGTAAGCCCAGTTCTTGGCAAAAATTGCAGTCCTATAATGTGTCTTTCTACTTGATATGTATCAGTCATTAGATTGTGATCGAGTAACTTACTTACCCAAAATGACCATCACTGCTGAGCTTTTGTGATGATGTTTGACTTTTCTTAAACGGATCATTAAGGCCCTAATAAATTGAAAGCAACAACATTTAATTGAATAGAATCAAATGAAACCAAATAGCAGCTGTAAGGCCAACGGAACCGAGGTATCAATTTATCGTCACCCGCACGCATCTGTTTTTGCACCTGCGTGAAAATTTTCATTATTTAGGTTTTTTCATTATTTGACATTATTTGCTTGATTTTTGCGAAAATATTTTTAAAAATTATTTCTCCCATAAATGCCATTGGAAGTCGTCTTATCCCCCCCCCCCCCCCGAACATAGGTAATTCGTGTATATACTACCCACAATGTGAATAGTGTCAGGAAGAGCGAATCTTGAAAATATGTTAAATTGCATTTGCATTATAAAATAATGATATATAATGATATAAAATAATAAACAGGAATTGATGTATCAATATCTGATATTACTTTCCTGAAAGGTCTGCCCTTGATGACAATGCCTAAAAATATCTATTATTAGTACAGTAAAAAATAATGAATAATGAATGATGAAAAAAATCCGCATCAGTTTTTTGAAAACATTGTGACGGTAAACTGATACTGATAGGTTTATAGACATCATCCGATGATTTAAAATTTAGCACTGTACCTATACAACTACCATTGCAAAGCAACAGTTGGAATTTAATTGAATAGAAATATATAGCATATATATTTTAAATAAACATTTCCTTCTAATAAATGAAAGACATTTTTACTTTAACTTTCCATCAGCACAAGACTGCAAAGATTAAATGGTTGCTATGGGCGATTGTTGATTCAGGAATTTGTTGATACATTTGTTTTGAAAATACCTACGCTACAACATTACATGTGCTGTCTAAACACCACGAATATCTAACGTTGTGTAAAATGCATTAAATAGTAAACTTACGGCTTCATATAATGATGATTTGCCTTTGAATTTTTTCAACTGAGGTAAATACTCCTTACGATCTTTTGACTTCATTCGACTGGTCTTGTTTTTTGCAGCCTGTATTAATCTATCATTTCGGAAAAAAGATCTCAATAAATTATGTAACAGACAGCAACATGAAACGGCATTAAGCATAGCATTCAATGATTTCAGAAAAGCTGTTTTACCTTCTATCAGAGAGAGGATAATCCATGGTTTCTTGTTATCGATTTGGACGGGTTTCACTTGTTTACAATTGCTCTACTTTGAAAGAATTAAAAGCAACGAGAAACCAAGTACGATAAGTTTCGTCATTTAAAGCTATTAAGCTCACCATTGTTTGAACGTTTGCCAGAAATTAGCTAAGAAATTCGCTAAGAAATTCGCCAAGATCTTTTAATCCTCTTGCAAAGTTGTCATGAAGGAAACCCAAAACGTAAACCAATTAAATCACTAATTGTTAATTATTACACACGTTTCACAATCACTTATTCACTTGCATAATTAACTTTATAATTCTCAAAATCAGAGCAATTGAACCCTAAATTATGGAAACTTTACAGCTAATTTCATAAGAAATAATTGACAGTTGGAAAGAGCATTTGTGCATAAATTATTTGTTCAAAACACTATTGTTTTTCCACCCTTTGAATTTTCCGTATCCCATTTTATGGGGGAGGACTTGCAAAAATTGTTCTTATTCCCCAAGTCTTCCTTTGGTTTAAAAAGTCCAGTATTCTGAATGGAATAGTGATCAGAAAAAGCATCAGATAATTAAAATAAATAGTTCCAACCTCGTCCCCACTCAACAGTCGCCGGGCGTTCTTTGTCAGTGCCCGCAAGCAGATTATATTTGGTCAGCGGCTTAATCATTCATTCGGGCCAAATTCGGAAAATGTAAAGTAGAATATTGTATTTGTACTTGGATTTTATCTATAATCTTTATTCAGTTGAACAATTGAAACTGATAAACATTGATTTTACTAATATTTTTATATATTA
Organism: Chrysogorgia sp. JL179-B06; assembly: GCA_035772405.1. Lineage (NCBI taxonomy): Eukaryota > Metazoa > Cnidaria > Anthozoa > Scleralcyonacea > Chrysogorgiidae > Chrysogorgia > Chrysogorgia sp. JL179-B06. The sequence goes on from JAYKKM010000265.1 coordinate 3,620,439, forward strand.
AACGTGATCAGAGTCATTAACCAAACTGAAAGACAGATATTTTTCAGAGTAACAAATTGAATTTTACCCAAAATAAGATTTTCAGATAAATGAAAAACCCAAGCTGTAAGCTACCAAATAAAGCAACAGAGCAGTATACTATAAAGTATTAAAAAACTTTACTGGATTTGAAGTGGCAAAGATCGCCCGGCGTTCTTTGTCAGTGGCCACGATAACACGGGCAGCGGCTGTTAACGAAATGTTGCCCAAAAATAAAAAGGATGCGCAACTTAATATATATATATATATATATCATTCCTAAACATCCTGTTGAAACTTCTGGTAACAATCGGTTATCAAAGCGCAGAATGGAGGACGAAGAAAGTGAAGCAGGCAGAAGTTTTCAAATTGAAGATAATTTTTTACGAAGTAAGCTTGAAGAGTATAGGTATGAGAGCGGTTATGTGTTTGGTGTGTACAATGGAGACGTAGATCAACTTATCAACGGTTACATGGCTGTAAACTCGTCCTGTTTTGTGAAGTCTGCTGGTCATTCCAACAACCCTTACCTCAAGCAATGTTTCCTTTATGAACCGCTGAAAAACTGGGATGTGCTCGCGGGCACTGACAAAGAACGCCCGTAGTTTGTTACTATGACAACATAACGCAGATTGAGAGAAAGAGAGAAGTGATTTTGTAAAGTGTATCCAGTATTACATTTTCCCTGTGTTTTTGCTGCTTTATATGGTATGCTGAGCATGAAATAACTTAATTTTGAGTTTCTGTGATGTACAAGGCTCTTTAAATGAGAAAAAAGCGAGTACTTTCCACATAGATTCATCATTTTTGAATTTTTCATACATTGAATTTTTTCGCTGTTGTTTTACTTGTTTCTACCTCTAGGTTCGTCTTGTATTCTTTATTTAATATTGAGCATGGTTAGCGAAGAGAGGAACTCAATAGAGGTAAGCCGTTGAGAATAATATACCTGTTCTAGTGATTCTGACTTATAATTATTATTGACTGCTAAATGTAGTTTGTTTACCTTTTGACAGTTTAAATTTGTTTCTTTTATTATATTTAAAAGAATATGAACGATATGTCTGAACGTTTCTTTTTACATTAGCAAGCGTGTGTGAGTGTCAAGCAGATTGAAGATAAAGTCCGAAATGCCGTGAATGCCAAGAAAGTTCGCTGTACTGAATACTTCAAGGATTTTGACAAATTAAGGACAGGATATGTTACAAGTAAGCATATTTTAATAGCTTACTATATTTTTGAAGACCTCTAGTACTTTCCATATAGCTATTACATACTGAGGTTATTGACTGCTTTATGTACCTTATAGGCTCATTGCCTATCTGTCAAACTATATTGTAAGTTTTAAAATGTAAATGAATACTTTGGGGAGCTAGTCCTTGCCCGGGGGTGAGGGACAGTTACCCATGGGGATATTGACTTTTTGTGAAAATAATTGTCAAATTCCCCTGCAGCAGAGTGGCCTTTTTGGTCAAAATAACCCTCTTTGGGGACATATTACCGTAAGTGTGTAAATGGTATTAAAACTGAATTAAAATTATACAAAGAGGCATGCATATTGGAACTATTGTTTAGGATATGAGCAATTGAAGTACATACCAGGAAATCGTAATCGAATAACGCCAAAAAAATACCTGGGTTTCCTATTTCATGCTGAAAAAAATTAGGTAGGGTAGGTTGGTTTTATGCATGGACAAACAATAGGTTTTACCAAACCACGCTAATCTTAAGGATGCTGCCTGGATCGGCAGCCATGTTTGCTATCCCAGGATGCAAATCAAGCTGCAACTCGGGCCCAGGCTTCTCAAAATTTCAATAAAAAGATTAAGGTTGGCATTTTACTGGCCAAAAACTAGGTAGGGTTATTTTTTTTGGCCTAATAAAAAAATTGAATAATAATAAAATTGAAAGATATTTATTTAAATATTTAAATAGTTATCTACGGCAATACAATATATCATACAACTTAATGATAGATATACCGAGTTTCTAAATATGTTAGGCCCATTTTCCTAAAAGATAATGAAGATTGGTCGGATGTAAAATTGTAATTATAGCTCACTCTTGTGTGGATGCCATGAATCAAAAAGACAAAAACTCACCACAATTCTCCTCTCAATCCTAACAAGTCTTCCATGGAGCTTGTCAAGAATGCCAAATTTTCCTGTCTTGTGACAATGTCTGCCCCAACAGGGAATCAAGCCTAAGGTCTCTGGCTATCAGATTCACATTGTCAGGATTGTCAGTCCAAAATCAATTCAACACCGTTCTTTTCTTTAATTTGTACTTTTTAATTTCTACATTGCATCTTCACTTTACACGAATCATTAATTCTCACAGCTCTTGTATACAGAAATTAGCTTTATATCATTAATATTTTTGTCTGTTTACAGATGCTCAGTTTGAAAGATGTCTTGATCAAATTTTTACTGTCAACTTGAAAGAGCTTGAAGCTCAAGCACTTTTCTCTAAATATGGAAACAACCCACAACAGAAAGGAATGGTTTGCTATCGAGATTTTTGTGCAACTGTTGATGCAAGTATGGAATATATGTCATATTTTCATTAATCAAATATTTGTTATAATATTTGATGGTTTAAAATAATTATACATTTTCCTCTGTATAATTCCAGCATTTGATGCCAATATATTGGACAAACATCCTGAGACCCAAATAATTGGTTCAGCTGCAAGGTGAGAATCAAAACAAGGATAAACAAATTATAATTTCTGTTTGTTGGTAATATATATAATGTACCACTAAGTAAATGATGTGGTTAGTTGGTTGGTTGCTTGGTAATCTCACCAGTGGTAGGTTGGTATCCTAGTTGAGACCCAAAGAATTGGTTCAGCTGCAAGGTGAGATAAGCAAAACAAGGATCGGAAGATACAAATTACAATTTCTGTTGGTTGATAATATAATGTACCACTACTATATGTGGTTGGTATGTACAGTATGTTGGAACTTTGGTTAGTTGGTTGGTTGCCAGTAATCTCATGGTTGGTTGGTTGGTGAGGTGGGTTAGTTCATTTGATCAGTTAGTACTTAGTATGGTGGTAATCATTAATATGCCTATAACCCCTAATTTTTTTAGTTTTCCAGGTACAGTGGTAGAGCAAAAATTAGCTGAATAGTTCTTTTATGGTTTTTTATTTGGTCCATTGGTTTCGAAGATATCTTTTCTGCTAATATTGCAAGAAATCTTCAAATCGCTATTTTGAATATTCCGCTATTTTGAATATTCCACAAGAAATTTCTGCAAATCACAAAGAGCCTGGTACCCACATGATGTGAGTAACTTAAGGGACGGGATTTTCTCAGTGACAGTGTATAGTGTATACAACACTACAACAGAAACCAACACTGTCATCGAAACGGGAAAAAAAAAGCCAGATAGATGTGTTGTTTTTGGGTGTGCTAACGAATCAGACATGACAAAGGAATTTCACTTCATGCTCGTCCCAGTTCCCTTTAATTTGCGGTTTTTTCTTACTAATAGCATACTTAAAGTTTCTACAGTATATCTTCAAAACCAATGGACCAAATCAAAAACTGTAAAAAAACTATTCAGCTAGTTTTGGTTTTACTTGGAAAACTAAAAAAGGGTTATAGGCACTTTAATGGTTGGATGGTAATCATGCAGGTTGGTTGTTGTAGGTTAGTTCAACTTCATTGGTTGGTTCTAAGGTTTGGGGTGATTCTCCCGTCACACATGTGACATTGCTATTCCTTTGGGCTTCACGCTTAGTGTGAAGCCCAAAGGAATAGCAATGTCACACTGTCACATGTGTGACGGGAGAATCGCCCTTTGTCATTATGGTAATTTTTTCATGTGGTTGTAATTTTTCTGCTAGTGATCCAGTGGACAGAAGGCCTTTAAGTGCAGCCTCTTTGGCAAAATATGACAATATCCTGTCTACAGTTGCTACTTTTTATCAATACCATGGCATCAACATAAAGTCTTCCTATGCAGATTTTGATAAACATAACAATGGCCTGGTGACAGAAAGCCAGGTGGGTGGTAATATGGTCTTAGAGGGGGGCAGATCAAGGCAGATCATATATAGACCTAAAGACTCTGAACATACACTTTAAATCCTGCTGACAATGCATATAATATATATACAGTATGCCAGTAAAGCATGGTTTTCATTAAAGGACATTGGCAGCAAAAATTAAGTTTGTCTAATATGAAAGAACTTGTAAAATGATAGAGTAACACCTTTTACAACGTTTCCGTATTTTACTTCGTTTTTGAAGTATTTCAGTTTGTGTGATATGTAAATGATCAGGTGCTGGATAGAGAATTTTCACTCATTAAAAAATGTCTCACAACAAAGTTTACAACGTTCATTAGAGACCCTTAGATTTGAGGACGAAGACGAGTACGAAGACGAGTTTACCATTGCGCATGGTTCTTTTCCATTGTTGTTTCTCCACTGCGCAGAAAAGTTTGTACTCGTACTCGTACTCAATCTAAAGGTCGCTATTATTATCATGAGGAAAACTTAATTTTTGTTGCCAATGTCCTTTAAGCTTTTTTTTACAATGATTTATTGCTAATCAGTTGAATATTACCATTGATAAGTAAACTTTATTACTTGTCACTATTAATTACTGTCAATTAATGATTGTATCAGGATAAAAATCGGATGCCATTAGATAGATGAATGTACGCATTGCGTGCCTATTTTTTAATATAATATTTCCGCTTGTTTTGTGCAGTTCTACCGTAGTTTTCCAGGACCTGCTGATATAAGTGAGGCTGAAATGTGTCTTGTGGCTAAGAAACATCACCATCCAGCCAAAGCTGGCTTGTGCAACTACTTACAGTTTCACGGAGATGTTGTTCTCCGTCAACAAGGTAATTAAAAAAAGCCGATGTTAAACAAATAAAAAATTCGACTGTTTCATCATTAGCGTCGTCGTTACTAAAGCCTGTCGCATATATTAATGGTTGTTCTATTTTTAAAGAAATTATGGAGGATGAAAGACGTGTTTCTGATGATGGAAGGTTGATACCGGACAGAGTGTCCGGTATCCAACAAGTGAGAAATGTTTACTTAAAACGCGAAATACCTACAGTAAAGAGAGAGAAGAAAGAAATTCGTTTATAAAGCTGATGCTACACGGGACAATTTTTAAGGACGATAATTTTTTAACGCAACATGTCGTCGCGATAAAAATCGAGTCCCCGGACTCGTGTAGCATCAGCTTCAGGACAAAAAACACATTGCACAGTCCACAGACAGAGATGCATGAGGTTAGGAAATAAGAGCAAAATTCACTTATCATCCCGAAACTTTTAAATTTTAGATTTAAAAAAATACTTCAAACGTAATAGCTGCATTATAGATCTAATTTTTTCAGCCAAATTTGCTGTGAATGACCAAAAATAGGCTCCGAGGCTCTGAGAGCGTCAAATAATGATTACTTATTAAAGGCGCTGTTGCACGTGCAATGTTTCATGCAACTTGTAACGGCTCAATCTGCTACGTTGCATTGCATGAAAGGGAGTGTTACACTAGACAACGTTTCGCAAGGGTGGCGCCAGAGGGGGCTGTAGCCCCCCCGTCGGGGGACCTTAGCCCCCCTGTTGGTAGCCTGCGTGCAGACTATACCCAAATTAACAATTCGTCGGCGAACGAGCTGGAAGAAAAAAAGAAAAAAGTTCGTCTTTTGTTTTCTTAGAATCGTAACATTTTTTTACGCATTAACAAACGTTTCGCTAAACAACGTCAAAGGTAATCAACCTTTAATCAACTTTCATCTCTGGCGCAAATCTATCACCTCTGTGTTGTTTCGCGCGCTCACTGTCATCTAGTTTTTGAGTGAATATTATTATTAAGAGTTAGTTTCGTGTACAGTAAGGAAATGACTGACTATAAAATCATGATTTTCACTGTTTTTTATTTTAATCTTTTTGTTAAAACTGCCCCCAAAATGCACCAAATAGCGTTTCAGAGGCTTAGAAAACAAAAATGCGCCTGGACCCCCCCTAGAGGAATTACCACTACCTGTTAGCCCCCCTATAGGGGACCTTGGCCCCTGCGAATTCCTGGCACCACCCCTGACGTTTCGACTCGCAAGGTTTCGCCATGTTTGTGTTTGTGACGCGTGAGCACCGAGTCACCAAAGTGCGAGACATTAGTTACAGATGGGGGTGTTACTCCATTGTGCAACGTTGAAAAAAGTTGCTGCAATCATTGCAGAATGTAGAACTCAATTCTACTTTCTACAACGATTGCAGCAACTTGTTTCGCAACACTTTTCGCCGTTATAAAGTATGTCGTGTAACTTTGACAAGTTGCACGCGAAACATTGCGCAGTGTCTGACATCGTCTTAACCGAGTGCGCGAGGTCTGTATACGTGAACGTAATTGTCTGAGGTTTTCGTTGCATTCATTCCTTTAGCTTTTTTGCTTAATGTGTTAATACAACGAACTTTTCGACTTTTTCTTCGGATTTTTCAGTCATTGCTGAGTAATTTGATATAAAATTTATATAAAGTTAAGATTTGTATTGGTTTGTAAATACACTACAAAGTTGAGAGGTATAGATGTGAATTTGTCCGCCATTATTCGAGTTACTTGTGACGTCACAAGTACTTGTGACGTCACAAGTAGGACACATTATTTCACCGCTCAACTTCAGGGCCATACTCAGAAAAGTTTACAGGGGGGTGTAAGCTCACTTCATCCGAGGGACGCACGAGCTTGTACCGACTTCATCCTATCGATCGAAGCATATAGTCGAAGCTTGTCAAAATATTGACTTTTCGTTGGGTGCCTACTAAAATGACACTGGTCAGCTGGTGAAATGGTTAATTAGTTCTACGTTAATAACGCACTCTCAATACGGAATGAAAACATGATGACATTTTAATAAATTTATGTCTTTGGTGTTCTCTCGTTGATTATATTTACCTATAAACAAAACATTTAACATCAACATTAGATTTGTGAGTCTTAAATTTGGTAGTTTTTAAACTGATAAGTGCTAAAAGTTAATGATGATCTACTTGTCCGTGTTAAATCTAACACGTCTAAAATATAACTTTTGCCGACTGAGACTCGTACAAAGATTTTTTTTTTTTTTGGGGGGGGGGTGTGACACACACACACCCCGTAGCTCCGGGCAATTCAACTTGGTCCGCCGGCAACACAACGTTTTCCGCCGCGAGGAGCTGCTTCTATATATGGCTTACCATAATGAAACTCACGAATATATCTAGTGTGTCCTACTTGTGACATCACGATCACGCAACAGCATTCACTCCAATCTAAAATTCGCATGGTGACTACTCAAATCGTAAACTTTGAATGGCTATAAAATGACTTTAACTTGTCATATTCAAATTCTGTATTTTTACGATGGTCCGTTCACAATGAAAATTTCGATGAAAAAAATAATCCAATAATTTCATTGCATAAACACTTTAAGATCATGGAGACATGGACTGAATTACGTTTTAAAGAAATTTGTTGTTGTTAATCTTTCCTAAAACATACTTAAAATCTTGTTTGGAAATTTTCTCGCCAAAACAAAACTTATTGCATGGCTAGACAACCAATCAGTGTGTGTGATTTTGCATGCAGACCGGAAACTGAAGCATGCAGCCTTATAATAATTTCCCTTGTATGGTCTCCTTCATTAAGACGACGTTCTCTGATGCTTCCCTTGGTGCCATATTTGAAAAGATTCGTACAGCAGTTTACAAAAATGGAGTGAGAACCCCCGAGTTCTTTCGCGACCACGATAAACTTAGAAGTGGTGTTATTACAGAAAACCAGGTGAGTTAACAAGTGAAGCTTATGCATCCACATTTTGACGTCGGCAAATTCCAACTGTGCAGTTCCAAGGGTATATACACCCACCCCCTTTTCGCACGGCAGATTTTTTTGGGTATTTAGTTTGTATTCACCGTACGCCAAGTTCTCGTTCACCGTATGCTGAAAATAATACAAAAAAAGAAAAAGATTGCACTCATTTCATGCAGTGACGCGTATAAAATCTAGATTGAAGATGCAGATTAGGTGCAGCGGTAAACTATATAATATATCCATATCTGCCTAAGTAGAAAACAATATACATGTTATTTACCGGCTGCGCGGTGCGGATAGGGAAAAACTGTGAGGGCATAGTTTTTCCCTATCCGGACCGAGGTAGGCCGGTAAATAACATGTTAATTTTTTCCGATTTTTGAAAATTTGTGGTATGTTTTGGTTGTATGGTTTGTTTTGTAATATTGTGTTCCTATACTTCGCTCGTCATTTTCTTTTTCATACTCTTCTGGAAAATAGAATTCACTTTTACTGTGATAGCTCTTTCATTATCACTATCTATTTTGGTATGTTTCGAAACACTGACAACTTAACTTCATGAAAAAAATAGTGAAAATTGCGAAAACTTTTTTTGTTTTGAGCGTATCTATGCAACTTGCGAGCGGTCCGCCTTCGGGGTCGTACAGGAGGATACCTAGAATGTAGAATTACAGGCATTTTGGCAGCACACCAACCTTTTACAGTATTTGATTTGTAGTTCCTTAAAAACATCTCGACATCTCAATATTCATTGTACTTTCTGTATTCTTGTTAGTTCGTGTGCGGACTATCATTATGCTGTGGCACCATTGCCAACCTGTCTCGCGATGAGATTCAGCAGGTGGTGGCTTTTTATCGTACGGTAGATGGACGGGTTCGTTATAAAGAATTCTGTGACATGATGGAGAATGGTAAGGGAAAACGTAGCCTACGTCGTAGTCTGTGAAATTTGAAAAACACAGACTATGAACCAGCGCCGTTAATCGTGTTCTACTAAGAGGAATTTAAATAGTAGACCATGATTGGTCGCCTAGAAAATTTAGTGTAAGCCGCCTCAACGTATTCTTTATAAACGAGACTATTAAGAGTTTGCTAATACTTTCAAAGGCTGACTCTTTATAGTCGGCATAATTTTGGTTCGAGGATGATCATGCGGGAATCGAATTGTTAATCATACGATATTTCCAGGTAGCCGTCGAGTGCCGATTCTCGTTATACTGTTTCGTTTTAGCTTTTCAGCTTGTCCTATTTGTCTATTAGAACTACTGTAAGTTTGCTCTTCATATGAGTTCTTAAACCTTTAGTGAATACTCGTTAGTTGCTATAAGCGTTGCGAACAATCGGCATAAATTACAGAACACACAATTTGGATAATTTGGCGCTGATGCACAGTCGCCTTTTTGCGCCCGCAAGCGTCTGTACGCAGGCTAGGGCTTCTGAGGAAGAAAAGACCATGAATAGACACTACGTCATAATAGATCCACCTTTGAGCGTTCGATGATAATGAAACGACTAATAATTTTTCGGAAGTCATAGCCAGCAGGCTTCATCTGGTGATACGTCGTATAATGAAGTCCCTTGAAAACTTTGATGGGACCGAAAAAAGATGGCGGCTGTGTATTTTACCACAATGCTTTGCGACCTTAAATTAGCTCTAATAACATCTAAGTATTGTTAAGACCTTCAAGTATTATGTTTAGAAATGTTAATAATTTTACGACAGACTTGTACTCGAGAAATAACGTTTTCATTCTGGTGTTTTATGCTTCTGGACGTCGCCATTTTAGAGTTTATTGCATGGCTCAATCTCAATGTACAGCGCTGATTTCTTTATAATTTTGACGACATTTAGTGCAAAGAATAAAAGAAAAACACTCAATGACGTCAAAATTGAAAAGCCCACACGCTGTACATCAACTTTGAGCCTTCGAGCAAGCTCCTCTAAAATGGCGGCGTCCATTCTCGCGTACAAGAGCAGATACCGTAAAACTATTAACATTTCTAAACATACATAACATGCCTTTTATTTAAAAGTAATTTATTTTTTGACTAAATTTAATATTTTGAAACCCTATCTTTTGATATTACTGTAAGACACAGTGTTTACTCATGATGCGCGCAAAGAATTTTTTTGATTAAATATACATGCGCTATTTGTTTCGGTAGGGTCGAGTATGTTAACCATCCTTTCAAATAAAGGATCATATTTTAACAAATTGCGCCATGCCATGCCATGCCATGCCAAAAAACCTAGAGAAAACATTGATAAAACTCGTGATCATAGGTGCATGTACCACAAGAAAATGTACGTGAATGTCCGCGGGGGAGGTAGAAGCAGCTGGTAATCCAGCCTAGGTGTACGCACAAATCAAGATATAGCCCATTACATTCTAATTTCACGTTGTAGCTTTCACTGAACCAGAACTTGAAAAGAAACCAACGATCCAAACGTATCGACCTTCAGTTGGAGCGCTCATGAAGGTATGTGTGTGATGTATGACTTCTATCTTGTGAAAGGGATATTAGTACACGGTGGCCATGGGGCACCGGAAGCAACTCAGGGCAGCGGGGACAGAATCTCGAAAAAGGGCACTTACACCTTACTTGGCAAACAAAGCGAAAGGACATTTTCATTTAGTAGCAGAAGCCGTCTAACTGTCTTTTTATTTAATATCTATTACTAGACTCACAGTAAACGTTTGTCAATAACAATATATGATAATTAATGCTAAGTGGATATATATAACATAATATATTAATAATATATTTTAATATTTAACAAATAGAAAATGCTTGCGTCAGTTGCGTGCCTCTGTGTAACCAAATTACACAACCAATACTTCGTAAATCGTCGACCACGACGACCAGCGACTATTAGTTTGGGCTCGTTTTCTCCTCGTTTTCCTCATCACACACCTCGCTCGTAAATTTAAATGTTTTTGCTTTCCGAATTTGGGCAATATAAATTTTAACTTGGAGTGATAAAATAAATTTAAAACGAAGTATAAGATATTGTAATGATACCAAAGGGGCACACGGCTGTCCCCGCGGCGCCCCTGATGGTGGCGAGAAGATATGAATTGTATCTTCGAGTGGCTATAACAATACAGCTATATAGTGTTAATCCGATTTTGAATATGTAATGAGTTGGTCAAGAATATATAATGAGTTGGTCTGCCATTTGAAGATTTTGAAAGGGTGAGCGCACCCGATCATGGGAGTGACGATCAGAAGTGACTTAAAATGGATCGATCCTGCATGGAAACTGTTACAACTAAAGCTACAAAGCGTCTGTATCTCCTCAGGAAGCTAAAGCATGTTGATACTGATGACCTTTTAGGATTTAACTGTATACTAGTAATTCTCGGATTTACATGCATGCATTATTTCATAGCAGTCTTCCCCAATACCTCTCCGTATCCGATGATATTGAACGATGCAGAAACGCGCTATATGCGTACAATTTTTTCTAATCTCGTATATAAATGCTCTAAATGAAAGTAAATCCCAACTCTTTCAGACAGGAGAGACGTTGTTGTCTCCGAAGGCTAGCTTACGACTTAAGTCCAAAAGAACATTTCATGTAAGCTAGATATAATTCATACATGGGAATGCAGATGTTTCTGGACGAAACGTTTGCATTCAAACATAGCAATGTTTTGGAGTATTATCTATGAAACAATCAATTAACAAATATTTTCCCAGCTGAAATTCAAAAAAATTAAAAACTCGTAACGTAAAAGGTGTATAGCCGTAAAACTTAGCCTGCTTGGTTTGAAATACCGACGTACTAATCCAACCAATATAGGATTGGTGCGCTTGAATTTGAATTTTTAATGACTGAGTTACTCAGCCTCAACTTATATATGTGCTCGCTCCTGTTTAACTCCTGCAAGTTAATTTCATTATTAAATTATTAAACATAGACCTTTTTAATAAGTACAGATTGAACGTCAAACTCCGTGTTTGAATTCTATTGAAAATATACAAAAGCCTACAAGAAATGAACGAAATTGAAAACAATTATAAAAAATGATTGTGAAAATGACTCATATATATATATATAATATATATAGCGTCTCACCTGCAATCAAAAGGTTAGTTCGATGCTAGCCTCCTCCGCGGGCAACTCTGTGTCTTCCTAGCTGCAACCTTTTCAGTTTTGTATAGACTAAAAACGTTGGAAAACTGAAAACGTTGGAAAACTGAAAACGTTGCAAAACTGAAAACGTTGCAAAACTGAAAACGTTGGAAAACTGAAAACGTTGGAAAACTGAAAACGTTGCAAAACTGAAAACGTTGCAAAACTGAAAACGTTGCAAAACTCAAAACGTTGCAAAACTCAAAACGTTGCAAAACTCAAAACGTTGCAAAACTGAAAACGTTGCAAAACTGAAAACGTTGCAAAACTGAAAACGTTGCAAAACTGAAAACGTTGCAAAACTCAAAACGTTGCAAAACTCAAAACGTTGCAAAACTCAAGACGTTGCAAAACTCAAAACATTGCAAAATTGAAAACGTTGCAAAACTGAAAGGTTGCAAAACTGAAAACGTTGCAAAACTGAAAACGTTGCAAAACTGAAAACGTTGCAAAACTCAAAACGTTGCAAAACTCAAAACGTTGCAAAACTCAAAACGTTGCAAAACTCAAAACGTTGTAAAACTCAAAACGTTGCAAAACTCAAGACGTTGCAAAACTCAAAACATTGCAAAATTGAAAACGTTGCAAAACTGAAAGGTTGCAAAACTCAAAACGTTGCAAAACTCAAAACGTTGCAAAATTGAAAACGTTGCAAAACTGAAAACATTGCAAAACTCAAAACGTTGCAAAACTCAAAACGTTGCAAAATTGAAAACGTTGCAAAACTCAAAACGTTGCAAAATTGAAAACGTTGCAAAACTGAAAACGTTGCAAAACTAAAAACGTTGCAAAACTAAAAACGTTGCAAAACTCAAAACATTGCAAAATTGAAAACGTTGCAAAACTGAAAACGTTGCAAAACTGAAAACATTGCAAAACTGAAAACGTTGCAAAACTCAAAACATTGCAAAACTAAAAACATTGCAAAACTGAAAACGTTGCAAAACTGAAAACGTTGCAAAACTGAAAACGTTGCAAAACTGAAAACGTTGCAAAACTGAAAACGTTACAAAACTGAAAACGTTCCAAAACTGAAAACGTTGCAGCTAGGAAGACACAGAGTTGCCTGCAGAGGAGGCTAGTTCGATTCCTATCTGGTCCTTTTTTTCTGTGCACATGTTTCATGCATTGTTTTATTTTTAGGTTCCAAATACTCTGAGTGAATATGATGAACGTAAAGTACAGGAGATTCTTGATCGTTTGGCCAGTGACGTCAAAAGACGGCGTCTTATGGTGTATCCATTTTTTAAAGATTTTGATAGGGTGAGAGTTCAATCGATTAATATAATTTAACACGCTTTGAGAACAATATACGCAGCGCAGCATATTGCTGATGTGGTCGTGTATTTATTCATTAAAAGTTATTTACTAGTATAGATTTATGATATAAAAATGTGTTGAAAGTGTTTCCACGCCATAGTGTCTAATTGCCTTTGAAAAATAGAATATTGCTTTTCATTTCTGATGCTGTCTGATAAGTTGTTCCACAAAGCAGCTCCCCTAAATGTCACTGATTTGTGTAATACGTTCTATCCAAATATAGTTTATGAACCATTTTCTAATTAACTTTCACTTCTCTTTATTTCACTTTACATCACTCCACTTCACATCACTTCACATCACTTCGCATCACTTCACATACGTCATATCACTTCACACCACGTCACATAACTTCACACCACGTCACATAACTTCACTTCACATCACTTCACACACGTCATATCACTTCACATCACGCTACATCACTTCACACCACGTCACATAACTTCACTTCGCATCACTTCACACCCGTCACATCACTTCACACCACGTCATATCACTTCGCTCCCGTCACATCATTTCACACCACGTCACATAACTTCACGTCACATCACTTCGCATCACTTCACACACGTCATATCACTTCACACCACATCACTTCACACCACATCACTTCACTTCATATTACGTCACATAACTTCATTTCACATAACGCTACATCACGTCAGTTCACGTCAGTGCTTTACTTCACTACATCTCACTTTCAATCCTTTCATTTAACCCACATACCTTCATTCTATACAGAGCAAGGCGTACACCCGTGGGATCACTAAAGCGCAATTTTCACGAATGCTCTACATCTTAAGTTTGAACCTTCAAGCAGACGAGCTAGTTGTAAGTATTTCAAGTTTCTTCAAGCGTACATTTCTGACAAATAACAATTTTGTTCTGAGTTGTGATGATCACGTGTGTAATGTTTACAAGTACATTTTTGCATGTATAGTGAAGTACAGTAATTTCTTTAAGAATAGGAGTAATGTGTTCGTGCTTTTTATCAGTAGATGAATAGACATGCTGCAGAGTTTTGTACATACTGAAGTCTATTTTATTAGTAGCTGTTTACTGTATATCGTTTACCTATTACCTTTTTGCTGTATATAATGTGCAATTAGTTATTTCTGTATATTGTATTAATTATTCCGTCTTTGTTTTCTACAGCTTATCTGTAAAAAGTATGAGTATCCTGTTGGTGGTGACATCAATTACCCTGCATTTATTCAAGCCATAGATCCAGGTATTTATTTCTACCTAATCCAATGAAGCAGATTTCACCTCTTTAACCTGTAATACTCTTAGCCTTATTAAGATAACATATAGTAATCTTAAAGTGTCTATGAAGTGAAAAATTCGCTAGCATTTTTTTGCTTTAACGGACAAAGTGCCACGGCAAGAGCGTTAACTGAAAATTTCAAGTGAATCTGCTGCATAGTCTTCGAGTTATCAACTCTCAAAGTTTGGCATGGCTAAATGTTTTTGGTGAAATCTGAAACGCGCGGTTCATTGTCTTGTGACGTATGCAGGTGTACTATGGCATGCATATAAAGAACAATGGATTTGAACATTAATGATCCACCTGCATACGTCATATACCACATATATTCAATCCCAGTCTTTCCCTATTTTGTAACGTTAAACTATGCCAATGGACAAACTTTGAGAGTTGATAGCTCGAAAACTATGCTGCAGATTCACTTGAAATTTTTCAGTGAACGCTCCTTCCGTGCTACTTTGTTCGTTAGAGCAAAACTTCATAGACACTTTAAAATAATAAAATAATGATTTTGTTGTAGTAATAAATTTAAAGTGACACTACAGACAAAACAATTACTGAGATAAAAGGCCTTTAAGTATAATGTTTAGAAATGTTAATAGTTTTACGATATCTGCTCTAGCTTGTACTCGAGAAATAACGTTTTCATTCTCGTATTTTATGCTTCTGGACACCGCCATTTTAGAGTTTGCTCGGCGGCTCGAAGTTGATGTACATCGGTGGTTTTCTTTTCAATTGTGACGTCATTGAGTGCTTGTCTTTTGTTCCTTGCACTCAATGACGTCAAGATTGAAAAGAAACCCCCGCTGGATATCTAGTCTGAGCCGTCGAGCAAACTCAAAATGGCGGCGCCCAGTAGCACAAAATACGAAAATGAAAACGTTATTTCTCGAGTACAAGAGCAGATACCGTAAAACTATTAATTTATGTTTTGATTACAGTTCCCCTTTAAACAAAGCTTTTTTGTTCGGACGTATTTAGATTTGCAGACCTTATAAAAGAATTAACAAATTTACCATAGAATTTCACAGATTGAAGAATGTATCAAGACAGTCTGTATGTGGTATATGTGGGCAAAACTCTTTCGTTTGGTAATGTCATATGTATGACGTCATCACGACGTCACCGAAAAATGAAATTCCTATAACATTCGAAGGTTTTTAAGTAAAATTAATTTTTCACATGCGATTAGAATCTGGATTGTTATCTTAAGAATTTTTAAAAAGAAACCGGGATATCAAATTTTTAAGGTGAATAAACACAATATAAAATTGATAACTTCATTTTTATTTAATTTATCAACAAATCCATACATACTTTTTTGTAGGAAGTAATTTAGGTTTACACGACACTCACAAATGTAGCATAATGTAAAAAATGACGGAAATTATAGAGTTTTTGTGTTTGTCGATGACGTCATGTGACGTCATAAAATAACGTCACCATATGAAAGACGTTTGCCTATACAGGGTGTATAAAAAAAAGCGCAACCTCGGAATTTCCCAAGAAATCCACTTTGTTTTTATTAGCACAAAAGATTTTAGGCCTCTGGGAATTTAAAATAGCTTCTAATCGTATTCCAAGGGCATAACTGTCGAATTGCTAATAAATAAACAACTTACCACTAAATAAATGCATAAATTTCGATTCAATTCTGCTTTACGTGCTCGAGTTTGTAGTAATTAGACAGTTATGCCCCTGGAATACGATTACAAGCTATTTTAAATTCCCAGGGGTGAAAATATTTTTTGTTTAAGAACACAGTGGATTTCTTGGGAAATTCCGAGGTTGCGCTTTTTTTGATACACCCTGTATATTCCACACATAAAATATCTTTGTTATACCTTGAATTTATTGTCCACTCACGAGGTATATTGGGCGCTAAATTACCTGTTCTTAGCAACCAGTTGTCTAGCAACGGAATACGTCCAAACACCCTTAAACCATGGTTTTAAAATGCAGTTAGTGCACCTAACCCCTAAAATGATATATGTTTTGTTTGAAAGGGCACCTAAAATGACGAAGAATGGCGTTGATAGTTCTTCAATATCGATTTTCGTTCTTGACTTTTTGTAATATGCCGAATGAGGTATGTGATGACGTATGACGACTAACAGCGTCGTGACAAGAGTCTCTAAGACTATGTGCACACGGTGTCGTTTTCAAGCGTTTTTATTTGTGTCGTTTTCAATTTTGTCGTTTTGGCACTCCGTTCACACGAAGTGTTTTCGCAATATCCATCGCATTGTTTACAGTTTGGCCTGTCGTCCGTTTTAATCGCTTTTTTGACTCATTAAATAATTGAATGGCTGCATTTTTTCTTTTATTTGTTGTTGTTGTTGTTATTGTTATTAATAACGAGTTCACAACCAGGGTTGCCAGCTGAAAGATCAAGTTCCCGGCGAACAAAAATAATATCCGCCATTTTGAAATTTTAGCGTTTCAGGGTTTTCCCAAGGTTTTCCCCTGTTCGCACGAGAACAAAAGGCAAAACGACACAGTTGAAAACGTTTTCAATAGCGAAAACGGTTATCAGATATCGTTTTTATTATTGAAAATGTTTTCGTCAGTTGACGTCGTTTTCATCCGTTTTCGTGTGAACACCCCGTGAAAACGATACTTTTTGAAACGCGTTTCAGATAAAAACGCTTGAAAACGACACCGTGTGCACATAGTCTAAAAGTGGAGTATATCTTCAGAATTATCCACCGAAAAAAACAGACCACAGAACGGAAGAACATAGTTCAAGTAAAATTGTGATCATGGCAACAGCTAAGTTCCCAGATCGTTTTCTGTCATTTTGGCTTCGATTTAAAACTTTAGTATCACAGTTAGGGCAAACGTTCTTAACTAGTAGCAACCCCGGAATGTTTGGACAAATAAGTTTGTTTTAGAAATCAAGAGGCCTGGAAACTAATCTGTTGCCATGGTGACAATTTAACTTGAACTTGCAAAGTTTCAAGTGATTTCGGTGGATAATTCTGTACCTCATTTGCATATTACAAAAAACTCAAGAACGAAAATTGATATGCTTTAAGGCTTTGTTAGTAATCTTAGTTATTTTTTTAACAGAATACGTAGCGTTCTCGTCAGAAATTCCCACTCTTGAAGAATTTAAAAGGTATAGGTTACGGTACAATCTCGTTGGTTCCTGGGCTCACAAATGAAGCTTTATTGTCAGAACATTGGTGAAAAAATGCTGCTTGGTAATGATGTGTTGTGTCATATGTTGATCTTTTCTTTCTATTCAGTTCCCAAAGCCCTCGTGAGACACCTCCCTTGGATCTGAGTGGAGTTGATCTTGATGTTCTCATTGGTCGTATTCGTCATCACGTGTTAACGAACAGAGTCAGAGTAAGGATCATATACTACTTTCGTACCAACATGGTCGTGCGACTTAGGGTATCCACGTTGTCAAACTTACGTGAGTTTACGAAAATATGACGGAACGTCAGGAATGATGTGTGTTTACACATCTATACCTATAACGTCAAAATAATTTTATTATTTCATTTGGAAGAACTTTTAAAATGATAAAGTAACTTCTTTTGAAGATTTTCGTTTCTTCGCTTTGTTTTTGAAATATTTCAGTTTGTTTGATATGCAAATGTCTGGAATTTCGTCACACATGCATAATGACTTATCAGAGAATGTTATATATCTTTGCCTTCATGAAATGAAAACACTAAAGCGTGAATAACATGTGCGCGTGTTTCTCCCACAACACCAAACTTCTTGATTTTAAAGGATTTCGTTTGAGAATGAAAGTGATACACAAACTTTTCCGGTAAGTCATGCATGTGTGACGAAATTCCAGACATTTACATATCATACAAACTGAAATATTTCAAAAACAAAGCGGAGAAGCAATTTATCATTTTTGTGGCAAGTAACAAAAGAAATCTGGTTTGCAATGCCTCTTATCACATCCGATAACTTTGACAGCGAAAAACCTTAAACTCTCTTTTACTTGCAAGATGACTCTGGCTTTCGTAGAAATGTCTAACAAATGTTTTTGTGGCTCTAGGTTGAGGAATATTTCCAGGATTTTGATCCTCTCCGCAGTGGCTCTATAAGTAACAGCCACTTTCGTCGTGGTTTGAGTTCATTAGGTCAACACCAACTGACGGACGCCGAGTTTGAAGTTCTTGCACAACGCTATGCTGACCCAAAGAGAAGCGGTAATGCTTTATGGACAAAGTTTTTAACAGATGTCGAAGAAGGTAAATATATGGTGGGTGGCAGTTGGTTAATCAATTAGTTTGTGGTTGGTTGGTCCATTGGTCTGTTGATTGCTGGCTTATTCGTTGGTTGGTTGGTTTTGCTTCGTTTGTTGGTTTTGCCTTTTTGGTTGATTGATCTTACTTCGTTGGTTGGTTTTGCCTTTTTTGGTTGATTGGTTGGTTGGTTGGTTGGTTGGTTGATCGATCTTACTTCGTTGGTCGGTTGGTTTTGCTTCGTTGGTAGGTTGGTTGGTTGATTTTACTTCGTTGGTTGGTTGATCTTGCTTCGTTGGTTGGTTGATCTTGCTTCGTTGGTTGGTTGTTCTTGCTTTGTTGGTCGGTTGGTTTTGCTTCGTTGGTACTGTAGGTTGGTTTGTTGATTTTGCTTCGTTGGTTGGTTGGTTTTGCTTTGTTGGTACTGTAGGTTGGTTGGTTGATCTTGCTTCGTTGGTTGGTTGGTTGTTGATCTTGCTTCGTTGGTTGGTTGATTATATACGAAGTTCCTTAATTGAAAATCTTAAATTTTCAGTATTTACCAAACGTGGACTAGAGAAACTCCCGACCTTCGCTGTTCCATCCAGTGACACGTTTCTCATGGATAAACCAGGAGTGGACAAAGGCCTTGAATCCATCGCCGAAAAGGCGGAACTCCTGGACCAAGTGATGCATCGTTTGCGACAACGTACAAAACAACGACGACTTCTGGCGAAGCCGTTTTTTCAAGATTTCGACAAGTAAGTCCTATGAGAAAGAATGTGGGTGGAACTATAGGGATATGCCGGATTGAAGGATCCTATATAATGAAAATATAAGGTGGTGCGTTGATAATCCCATCGCAAGCGAGGATGATAATCTCGCCGCGGCAGGGATCCATTTCTCACAAAAGGTTTGTATGTATGTATGTATGTATATATATATATATATATATATATAGCAAAGTGAAAAGGTGGTAAACTGCCAAGAATTTAGTGACGAGATACTGACGTTTCGAGCGGAGCCCTTCATCAGAGTAAGACGATATATATATATATATATTTGAGCGGAGCATGGTAGGACCAACTCCTTATAAGGAAGTAAAAAGTCGTTTTGGGTGATCCGTTTGAATCGGACAATATTTGAGCAATGTTGTGAAGGGCGGCCATTGGCGAGTGGTGATCTAACGAATTACATAAAGAGGTTACACGTTTGCGAAATATAATAGGTACGTGTGTTATGTATTTAGACTCGCTAATTCAAAATCTGTTTTCAGAATTGAAATCGAGTAAATATTGGCCGCGATAACGTTCAAAATCTACGTACGACGAACCGGCCTTTTGGGATTTGTTATCGACAGACGCGGTCTGGGCACTGGGGACCATGGATGGGGAAAAGAAACTCTAGGGGTGAGGTGGGGGTTAGTGATAGAAAAGGCGAGTGAGGAGATTATTGCGGATTCGTATTTCTAGTAACTAGTAGTATTTTATAGAAAACTCATTGCAGCATAATCTGAATTTCGAGATTTTTATAAAAAATAGTAATTAAGGAAAGGTATATAGCTTCTGTTGTATAAGATGTGAAATATAAAATATTACACAAAACTATTATATATTATGAAAATGATATATAGTTTATTAGATTTATCACTCCTTTAGGTGAATGGAATACCCCAATAGGCTAGAACCCCAATTTATAGGGGTTCCGAGGGCCTACGAGATTTAAGGTCGTTATCCGAGAAGACCCGAAAGTGTTATTATTGTAAGTGGTATTATTGCAAAGGCAGCACTTTCTACTAAATTATTTTTTAAGACCCTGAGTGGTGGTCCTATACCCAGGATATGAAGTTATGAACCTGTGTCTCCCAGCTCATAGACATGTGTGGTAACCACTAGACCACAACAGCTATAGTTTAAAGCATATGAAATTATATGAAATTATATACAATAAAACTATTATGTAGTATTTAAAACACGAGAAGGAGCGTTTTATCATATTTAAAATGCGAGCGCGCAGCGCGAGCATTTTAGATATGATAAAACGCGAGTTCGCGAGTGTTTTAAATAGCTTCAAAAACAATTGATTGTAATCACTAGGGAGTGTACTGGTTTTTATTTTCTATTAGAGGTAAATTGGGTTGATGTATGAAATGCAAATTAGCAGGAATTTTATATAAAGTTCGTAAAGACTTTATATAATTTTCATTCTGATTAGTATTCATGGATTTTATCAGGTATTAAAGCCTTGCGCGTGACTAAATGGACAATTTGGTTAATGAATATTAATGAATTTTTGAAATATTATATGTAACATATATACAGTCATTAAAATATAACCACAAATATAGTATTGTATTAATATACACACTGCTATAGTGAATGTGGGAGAGCTTGGAGTAGACAGACGACACATGGACGATCGTCAAGTTCGTATCCTCAGAAAAATGATTGATATATGAACCAGTCAATCGAACCAGTACATCATTGTAACAATGTAACCGTCGCTCTCCATCTGAGTCTCGCCGGTGGCTCAATGGTTAGAGAGTCTCACTGGCAATCAGAAGGTTACAGGTTCGATTCCTGTCCGGGACTCAGAATCATTTTTCTGAGGATACGAAAATATAGTAGTATTATATATATAAAGATATAAAATGTAACTATTGTTTTCTTGAGCTCGGTTAGCACGTGAAGGAGTTCTTAAAATAGTTGGTTTCACAACTAGGGATATTAAAAGGTCTCTTATTTCTGGGGAGGTTTGGTTATAGTATTGGCTATGCTGTCACCCTGCCATTGTTTTATTACTGTATAGTGTAATCTATGTTAGGTTTCTTTTTTGGTGTTTTTTTTGCACAATGGTGAAGCTAATAAAATAGTTATTTGTTTTGGGATGTAGGTGGTAAAGTTTGTGGGATTGATCGGACATTATATTGTCAAATGTCTCAGTTCAGACAATAATTGGCATTTGCGCTCGACAATCGCGATATAAATATTGACTTCTCCACTCTTTATCCATCCCTTATATAGACATAACAATGGCCATGTTAGCAAGTCGCAATTTCGTCAATGTCTGCAATACTTGGGGCTAAACGCAAGTGTCGACGAGATGGAGGTATATATATATGGTTATCTTAGTTTTAATACGTCTGTCATCATTACCTTCAGTTTTTGGTTTTATAGGTCATGGAAAAGAAGTTCTCTGATAACACTGGTGTCAACTATATTCACTTTTTAGACGAATTACAGGTAATTCACTATGGTAGTAACCTTTTAAAGGGGAACTGTACTAAAAATATATATTACTTTTAAATAAAAGGCCTTTAAGTATAATATGCTCATTAGTGGCGGAAATTGTGGTGGGGTGCAACCGCCCCACCACCTGTCGTTAAATCGCTAATTTGTCGGAAATTTTCACTTTTTGTCGGAATTTCGGAAATACTTAAGAAATATATTGAAAATGGGAAAAAATGTTACAAAAGCAACTTATAAACACATGCAAAATGAGGAGCCATCTTCAACATGAAAAATGAGGAGCCATCTTTAAACCAGCTGTTGTGGTCTAGTGGTTACCACACATGTCTATGAGCTGGGAGACACAGGTTCAAATCCTGTGTCGGACCACCACCACTCAGGGTCTTAAAAATAATTGAGGAGAAAGTACTGCCTTTGCAATAATACCAGCAAATGGTAAGACTTTCAGGTCTTCTCGGATAACGATCTTAAATCGTATAGGCCTTCGGAACCCCTATTAATTGGGCTTCTAGCCTGTTGGGGTATACCGTTTACCTATAATAGTGATAAATCTAATAAACTAAACCAAATGTAAACTTATTACGATAGTACGACTGCAAACCAAATCAATAAAGGTTGAAATAGCGATCGACATATGTCGAAAAGTCTAAAAAGATTGAATGCCCGTCCTGCAACAGAGTATTCGACAGCGACTACACGCGCAAAAAGATTAATTGACTACCATATATTTGATATACTTAAGAAACAGTTCTCATCTCTCCGCGAGTTAACGTTATAATTAAGACGTATTTGCTCAGATTCCATGTATGCAGAACGTGGAAGGTGTCGGGATTAATCTTGAGACTAAAAAATTATTCAATTTCTCTTTGTTTGCTTGAAAAAATGTGTTTAATTGTCTTGACGTATATCTTTGTAGCCATCGGAAAAAGAAGTGAACAGATATGCTCAGAGGCTTGAAGAACTACAGATGGTGAATAACAAAGCAGTAAGCCGCAAACCTTCTTGGGGGGTGTTTATATGCAGGCGAGCTAGCCCGGGTATCCGAGCTGATTTTCATTCGTGTTAGCTCGCCTACGCGGGCTGGTGCGTTTACCGAGCAATTATTTTCCTACGATTGCCCGAAATCACGTTTTTACGAGTATGTTTTCAATTTTTAACCAACACATGAACAAACACAACTTGTGAAATGAAAAGTTGTCCAAAAAATATCGTTCAAGACAAACTTTGTTGCGTGTACTGATCGAGCTTTGACTTGCTAGCCCGGGTAGGCTGGCCAGCCTGGTCAATCATGTTTATATGGGTCACACAAAGCGAGATCTCGGCCCGGGCTAACTCGCCTCCATATAAATACCCCCTTGGACATATTACAGTAAACTCGTTGGTTGTAATTAGCTATTGATTATAAATAAATAAAAATACTCTTTCTTGTCCGTTGTCAGATGCCAGATCATGGATCAGAAGAAATTGGAAAGATATTGCATAAAATCAAATCTAAGGTATGCATCTCTTTATCTAAATATTATTTTTCTATAGACTACGCATTCATGCAAGAAATATTAACGTTATACAAATTGTAACAGATGTCCTTTATGACCAGAAATCTTTCCAAAAAGCCTTCAACATTTGTCAACACTTGGTTTTTATTCAGTGTCCTTCATATTTTTTGATCTAGGTTGTGAAAGAGCGTGTGCGTGTTCTTGATTTTTTGCGTGACTACGACAAATTACGAAGTGGTCGTATACTAAAGACGCGCTTTGCCAGGGCGTTGGATCTGTGTCAATTGGATCTAACTAAGAAAGAAGTGGACATTTTGACACAAGTGTAAGTAATGTACTATCCGTTTTTTTTACTCCTTCGACTGATGTTATCCTCTCCATCCTTCCATCCGTCCGTCCATCCGTCCTCTCCATCATCCATTCATCCATCCAACCATCGATCCATCCATCCAAGCACCCGTCCAACTTCCCACCCGTCCTCCTATCCACCCAAGCACCCATCCAACTTCTCACCCATCCACTTTCCATGCACCCGTCCTCCTATCCACTCATCCTACCATCCATCCACGTATCTCTCATCCATTCGTTAGTTCATTCATTCCATTCACTTTGTTAGGTATACCTCATCTCATGATACAGACTACGTGGATTATGTGGACTTCTCGGATTACATCGAGTCTATTTTTACTCTGAAACGTAAGTATTTACACACACACACACACACACACACACACACACACACACACACACACGTATACGTATACGTATACGTATACGTATACGTATATAATGTTCAAAGAGAGACATAAACAAGACCAGTCATCAGGAGATTAGACCCATGAAATATTACGGATATGTAAAATCCCCAAACGTGAGATAGATACTTTAACCAATAACAGTTTAACAATTAGACAACGAGCCCGCGTTTTCTATATATAGATATAAACTTTCGGCGAGAAATGGATCCCTGCCGCGGCGAGATCATCGCCCTCGCTCGCGAGGGGAAGTAACGCATCCATTTAACTTATTGTTTTCATTCTAGACCTTGAAAAGAACCCGCTGGTCGAACCAGTTCAGTATCGTCCTCCCCTTGGCTCGGATCTCAACAATCTTGCTGAAGATGCCCAAATGATGTTCGAACAAGTCATGCATCGTCTGGCTAACCGAGTTCGACAACGACGCATCCAAATGTTCCCGCTGTTTGAAGATTACGACCGAATTCACAACGGCACCGTGTCTCGTACTCAGTTTCACAGAGTTCTCAGCGAGCTTGACCTCGGGAGCCTGGTAAGCAGTCGTGAATTCACCGTGATCTTTCTTAAGTTTGATGTTCTCATTGGTGGTAAGCATGACTTTAACTACATCGCTTTCTGTGACCTCATTAATAACTATGCACACTTCGAACATCGCAAGCCCTGAAAATGACACTTCCTGGGGCTTGTCAGTGATTCAGCTGAATCAGGCTCCTAATTGATTATTTGTCTAATAAAGCGAATTCCATTGTTAAATGGCAGCTTAGATAACAGTCTTTTGGCCTGAAAATGAAAAAGCAATTTTTTTGCAATCACTCTTTTGGGATCTGCGTGTCCATCTTTGGTGATACTGAAAGTGCCCGGCCTGGTCTCCTGGCATTTTTTGTTACAGAACATCATTTTAGGTTAATAAATGTTAGCATTTGTCAAAAAAATGAATAACAAACATTCTATCACAAGAAATTTAACCTCGCCCAAATTTTGTCCGCCATTGCTCAAAACTTGTACCAGACGAGCCCGCGATTCCACAGCGGAGTATGTGATTGTGACGTCAGAGACTCAACGCGTGACAAAGCTTTATGGAAATTATACGACCATTTACAATAGAACGTTTCCCCAAGTAGCTTTATATTCATACACAACTAACCACGTGTCGAGTCTTTGACGTCACTTCCTCTAATCGCAACCCAAGCGTCCGGAACATGTTCGAGTAATGGCGGCCGTATAATCTCATATAAAAACAGTCTGAAAAGGCGACTTCCCATGCTCGCAATTGCTTGAAATTTGGCAAGTTAAGTACAAGAACACCATGCTCTTTACAAATATGTAAAAATTCGGGATACCAAAAATTTGATCACAGGGGCACTTTAAAATAAGGTTTCCGTGAAAAGACTGAAGACTAATTGTTTGAGGGTTAGTACAAAGGTTAGAATGCGAGTTAATATTAGGGTGAGGGTTAGCATGAGGGTTTGAAAAATAACCCTAACCCAAAATCAAACCTTACCTTGCACTACCCTCATCCTAATATTAATGCTTATACTAACCTTCCTACTAACCCTCGAACTACTAGTTTTTAGTCTTTCCGCGAAAACCTTGCTAGCGACACTTTCTAGCGATCATCAATATAAAATCCTGTCTTTCAGTAAGTCTTTCAGACTTAACAAACGTTTTTGGTCGTTGAATATGAGACGCTAGTAATTCTCCCAAGTGGTCTTAATGTCATGTCAGTGACGCCTTCATAGTCGTACGACTTTCGCCGCCCTCAAGACGGCCGTTTATCTGTTGGTGGTTTTCTCGGTGTGTATCTGTACTGTGTGCTACACAGAAGAGCTGGTGTGATCACCATTCACCACACCACATATTTCCTGGGCCGTCCCACTCATAGTCTCCTTCGCAGACAACCCATTCACTCATTCAGTATAGTGTTTTATAATATTCTCACAATTTAATGTCTATCTTTCAATGCAGTTTAAACTTTAAATTATTTCCGTGCAAATTAAGTATTTGACCTTTTGCATATTATTTGGCTATACGCGTGAAGAGCTTTCACAATAATACCAGTACTTATAAGGTAAAGAAATTATCCTCTCTTTCACCTAAATGAATATTAATAACGAATTTTTCGCCACCAACCCAGGCGGATGTTATGCAAACGATGTGTGGGAGCTTGTGATAATCTCATGGATCTTTTAAATTACTCACATTTCCTCAATTTTTTCGTAATTTTTTTAAATCTTCTCAGCGGTTCCGTAATATTGACCAGTCTTTACCAGTTTGTAAAGACCGCTCAGGAACCAATCAGATTACAGACCGCTCACGAGCCATATAATAAATATCAGTAATACTTGGATGTGTTAATATATACACTGCTGTAGTATAACGAACATAAGTTAGTTTTTACTAAAACAATTAGATTATTCACTAGACTATCGCTGCATAAAAATTTCTAGCTCATAATATAATATAATTGAATACTTTAAAAGGTTGGTGCACTGTCGCGAAATTGTGTGTAAGAGGTGTAAGGTTTCGAGCGAGAGGCCCTTCGTCAGAGAGTAAGACGTAAAGTGAAAAGGAAAAAAACATCAAATAATAATAATAATATTGTACTCATCATTATTGGAACACTCGGAACAGTAAGCAACCATTTCGATATGTAGCTAGGGAGGACTCGACATAATTTTTGTGGTCTTTGTTCCATTGCCTTTGTCTACTTTGTTGACCTGAATAATTGAGAAATATTCAATGCTCGTCAGAGTTGTTCATGTCAGCATTCGTCGGTATAAAAGCAGCTAACAAGCTTAATAATCCACCATACATCCATGGTTAACTCTTACAAAAGGTATGAAGAAGCATATATTCAATTTAGCGAAAGCTATCACTTCTAATTTGCTGTAAAATTTGAAGACAGCATTCAGATTTAGATGAATAAATTATACTTGGCTGAATTAATTGAGTTTTATGACAAGCCAATAGCATTATAGAACGGACCAGCCGATCCCAGGGCCATTTTCGCCGACCTTCCGCCGTGGAGGCAAAATGCCCTAGGTAAGGTTGGACTTGCAGATACTTCCAAAAGCTTGTTTGTTGGGAACTGCAAGAATATTGAGACATGTGCTAGACACCTAAGGCGGTGCGGGATGTACCTTGATGTTTAGAAATGAAATCCAGCTATAAGATAACGAGCTGTGCGAAAAATGATAATAATAATATTAATATAATAATAAAATAAATAATAACAAAATTCGAATCGCTGCCACACCCACAAACGTTGAACAAATGTTGGTAATTATCATTTAAAAGTGTACATCTTATAGACGTTCTTGATGCTAATCTGCTAAAAGGAAAGGAGGTTCCTACCAGACACAACATATTTTATATGGAGGTGACAGAGGTCGAGCAGGTGAATTTAGGGACATTTTGGGATAACTATGGTGATAAATTCGTTAACGCGTATTTATTCTAATAGGTGCCCAGGGCGTATATTTCAAAAATGAGTTCGGAAGGGGGTCGTTTTTAGAGAGAGAAATTCCATATATTATAACCTTAAAAATACAAAGTATCCAAACAATTTTACACAATGCAGTGAAATATAGAATGACCGTCCATTCATGCATTTTATAACAGAATAGCGATTAAAAACAACAACAAAATTTAAACACTGACAAATTTTGTTTTGGACTTTTTTGTGTATATATATTCTTATATTATTATTCGGAGGGGGGCGTTTATTACAAATTTATATGAGTTGGGGGGGGGGGGGGCGTTTATTGGAGAGAGGCGTTTATTACAAATTTCTATGAGTTGAGGGGGAGTTTATTACAAATTTCTATGAGTTGTGGGCGTCGATTGGAATAAATACGGTAGACTACGTATTTACATGGCAGGAAAAGTTTCCAGATTTAAGACGTTTTCGAATTTATATCTATAAAAATGTTCGGATTCACGCTGCAGTACCTACACGAAGAAAATAGTTCGGTAAACACGAACCTAAAATGAACAGGTTTTGGTTATATGGAACAAAAGTGGTTGATTCTATTGTTTTATTGTTTTAATCAATAACAGATGAACTCATAACCACGGTGATAAATGCAGCTAAGCAGGTGACAAACGTATCCGGATTCATTCCTAAGACCGTTTATACACGAATCATTTGTTTGGATTAGCTATAGTGTTCGGATTAATGTAATATAGATTCAGGATTCGTCTCAAAACTGTTTCGTGTTCGTCATTCAGTTCGCTACTTCGCTTCTCGTGTAAACAGCAAAACGAATCAGGCTACGAAAGTGATATACATACACGGATTCACTTCGAATCCGGAAACGTTTTCCTGTATGCAGAGAAAGGAAACGTTTGATCACGTGTTGTGAACCTGGAGTAAATAACTTGCCTGACCATATGGACGATTGTCGAGCTCAAATCATCAGAAAATGTAACCTTCTGATTGCCGGTGAGCCGGAGACCGAAGGTTACAATGATACACTGGTTCGATTGATCTATGTACTTAGACAACACTCGGAATGTAGTAAACGGTATTTCATGAGCCTGCACGAAAATACACAACTATAACCGTCCGTAACCTAAATATCCCTCAGCAAGGCCATGTGTGTGGCTAAACAGAACAGACCTTTGCAATTAGTGTATGAAATAATACACTGGCACTGCTTTTCGTTCATTTCAACTCCATTTTACGAATGAAATTAAACAGAGTTTAGTTGCGGCGCAACTATTGAGATAGTTGTCGACACCTAACCTCAGATGTTTACTGTCATTTCGTAATCTTTGTCATATGGTCCTATCACAAAAAATTGAGTTTACACTTTAAGTGGACACACCCATTAATCCACCGAACAACTGAGCCGCGTATAATCTGGTCGTTTGGGTTGTTGCAGGAATCTTTTCAAACGACCCAAAATATCTCCGCTCTTACGGTTGCTGGAACAGACTTGAACTTGATGGATCCTTTGTATCTTTCTCAACGAAGCTTTAGCGGGCTCTGCCTATATAGATAGTAGAAGACCGTCCTCAGACTTGAGCTCTTATCGCTGTCTTCGGGAGGGATTAGAGCCATAAGGACGTCTGCGAAGGGGATTATATTAACGAAATTGTCTGGCTTTGAATGACATTTGTAAGGGCATTGGATACAAAAAAACGTCATAATCGCACCAAGATTGTTTTATAAACAATTTCAGAAGCTCTATACAGTACCAAAAACTTAAACCCTGGTAAAAACTCTAGTCCCAACCCTAAAATAAAGAAACTATCCGTACTCCTAAAGCTAATATATTTCAATGTTGCAAACAATATTGTATCGCGTTTATCGGACATTTATAAGGGTACACGCCACCTCACCGTACCCAATGTCCCTCCGCAGGCAACTCTGTGTTTTCCTAGCTGCAATGTTTTGGCCGAACTCTGTTTTGGCCAAAGAAATAAATAAGAGCATCTGGCTCCGCCAAAATATTGCAGCTAGAAAGACAGAGTTCAGCCAAAATATTGCAGCTAAGAAGACACTGAGTACGGCCGAAATATTGCAGCTAGGAAGACACCGAGTTGCCTCATGCGGAGGAGGCTAGATTACGCCCACAAATCGTATCATCTGAGCCGAGCTCAAGGCCTTTCAGGAAAATCGCTAAGATTTTATTGCTTCAAGTTTTTCTATGGGAAATCGTTCTTAAATCAAGAAACCTGCTGATAGGCTATGTGAAGGCGAAGCTATGTGGGTAGTTGCTAATATTTAAAGCGATTGATGATCCAGGCGGAAAGCATAACTTCAATATGAATACACGTGCCCAGCAAATTGCACGGACTATCGCTCTCCCAATAAATATCTTTGTGTTATCGTTTTCTCAGCATTAATATGCGGACTTGCATTAAAACCCCAAGGTATCAATTTTCAACAAAATAAACGAATTGACAAAAAATGCGACATGCAACAAAATCAACAAAATCGCATTTTGTAAACAGGCTTATTTGTGCGACATGCGACTGTTGTATGGTGTCGCAAGAAAAGCCCCATTTACACCTCGATTTACACTACGCTCGAATTGTGGTCTAGTGGTTACCACTTACCACACATGTCTTTGAGCTGGGAGACACAGGATGAAATCCTGGGTCGGACCTCCACTCAGGGTCTTAAAAATAATTGAGGAGAAAGTGCCTTTGCAATAATATCAACAAATGGTAAGCCTTTCGGGTTTTCTCGGATAAAGATCTTAAATCGTAGGCCCTCGGAACCTCTACTATAATTGGGCTTTCTAGCCTGTTGATGCCGTTCACCTAAAAGAGTGATAAATCTAATAAACTAAAATAAACTAAACTAAAAATGGTACCTATTTGCAAAACGCGAAGGTTTGCGCGAACAAATGCGCATAGTGGAAAAAATTAGACAACCGAATCTCACACACTTTTCGGCTCTAAAGAAAGTAAAAGGCGTTGGCGTCGCGATTATTAATCGGAACTGCTTGCTTCCTGAATAGTGGTTTTATCACTTTATGTGGAAACTGCATGGTCTCAATATTTCTGACTCGTGTGAAATAGGACTACAAAAAAGGAATACAAAAATCTTACGTATTTGAAATTGAACGTATTCTGGATCATGTCACGCTTTGTCGTATGCATGTCATATGTCCGTGTGATATTTCACACTAATGATGATGCACAGATGCACTGCAGATTTATATTTGTAGCTAGCGTTTAAAATAACAAAAATCATGTATACGCGTTTGAAACTTTTGTCCGCGTTTTACAAGTATTCTTGTCCGAGTATTGTATAATGGTATAGTATGCCTTATATGGATAGATAAATAACTAGCAAAGTGAAAAGGTGGTGTGAACTGCCGAGATTTTTAGGAACGAAATACTGACTTTCGAGCGGAGTCCTTCATCAGACTAAAGGTAAAAAACGTCAGTATTTCGTTCCTAAAAATTTCCGCAGTTCACCATATATATCCAAAACACTGCCACGCAGCACTCCACTTTTTTACTACTCTTAGATAAATAACTGTTAACTTATAGTCTTAGCTGTGATTCGATACGTCGCACCTGTGATTCGATGGGAACGCTAATCATTTTGTAAGTGCAGTACATCACTCGTCGTGCCAATAAATTTCATTTTCCGCGCATTTTAGACATGCTGATTGTTTTTTTTTCGCCGCGGCCCACCTCTCTTGCGACCGTTGCAACACTGGATTTTTATAATATATACATTTATTTCACCTTCTCTGGGACCACCTTGCAACGTGGCCCAGACATTGTTCGTATAGAGGCTAACCAATCATGACCTTACGGCCTTTCATGCTTTCACTTTATGTTCTAGTATGTCTATAGCTATAGTATTTCACATAACTTTTATTTCATACAACTCATTAAATAGCTTATTATATTATTATATATCGTGCAAGTCCGTTAAAGTTTCAGTGTCTTAGCTTTCGTGAACAATGTCTTTCAGTAGACCTAGCGTCTCCTGCATGCATAACTCGCAACACGAAATCTGTAACTTCATCTCCATGACTGCATAAAATATACTTTTGTGTCGTCTATCGGATTACTGCCCACGACTGCCATGCCGCACTCAGGCAAACGTCTGCAGTCCAAAAAGTCGCTCTTATAGACATGACTCACCAAAAATTAAATTCTCGCCCTCGTGCTCTTATCACCGCCGGTTGCTATGTTCCTGGATGCAGGGGTTTCCCAAACACCGCGCTCTCTGCTTCCGCTGTCAGTTTCTTGTACATCCTTTCTTTGATGTACTTCTTGTTCTCCGTTTCAATCTTTGGCGCCAGTTTCATGAGAGTATGAGCTCGTCTCACAGAGTTCGGCGACGACCGATGCAACAAATCCGTAACAAAACGCTTTAGTATCTCCGTTTCTTGCGATGCCTTCTTCTCGCACATGGAATTCAAGCGAACGTAGAATTCGCGCGGTGGATTTCCCTCTTGTGCGGGTTCGAAGTTCTTAAAGTTGGCGAATCTCTCGTTTGCCATTCTGCTGCTGAACACTGGAGTTCTATACACAAACGCTCTGGTTGGTGTGTGACAGGACTATACACAAACGTGGTGTGTGAACCGTGAATGCCTCCTACACCGCTGCCAGTCTTCTTTTGAATTCATTTCCCCATCACCTGTTTGCAATCAAACTTTTGTCGTATATGACAAAGCGGAAACAGCCAATCAGAGAACTCTCTGGACGTCGCTTTTGTACAGATTATCTTTCTTAACGAGTTCCTCCTGAATTGTTCCCTAAATTAATTCCTAATGTTTTTTCCGTTTTTAATCACAAAAGTCCATATACTTGAAAATTTAGGTAAGGGCCATCCGGCGGCCAGCCTACATTTGCTAGTCCAGAAACGAACCGCGCTCTAGCGATTTTTATTGGGGTTTTCCGTCAACATAGACCATATGATATTTTCATTCGTTTTGTTTAGATTTCATCAGCCAATTATTTCTCTTAAGTGACATAATTTAGCTCTTAAACAGATGTTCCGAAGCTTCAACACACAACTTCCAAGGAGCTAAATATTTCTCTTAAAACTGTATGCAGACGAAAATTCAATTTTCAGCTTTCCGTTGCACGTTCTGCTCAATATAATCCCTCCCATTGAAATCAAGACATTAAGCTCTGATAAGCAAGCGAATTAAGACTCGTGTATGTCTTTTTAATTAAATTGACAACAGCTCGCGAAATTAACGTTAGCAGACG
The DNA here is from genome assembly GCA_035772405.1 of Chrysogorgia sp. JL179-B06. Taxonomy (NCBI): domain Eukaryota; kingdom Metazoa; phylum Cnidaria; class Anthozoa; order Scleralcyonacea; family Chrysogorgiidae; genus Chrysogorgia; species Chrysogorgia sp. JL179-B06. The sequence goes on from JAYKKM010000265.1 coordinate 3,653,402, forward strand.
GCGTTACGCCAATTGTAGTTGAACGTATAAGCTTTCTGCGCAAATTCCAAATTTTCTCTGCACAAGACCTGCTAAAAAACAAGTTTGTTTTCCAGCTTTGAACACTGTTTTATCAACAAGCCCGCGCCATTTTGCCATTTTTCGGCGCGGTTGACGTCGAAGAGGAATTGCTTATTACGATATTACTATACTAATACTATATATACCGGTAACAGGGTTTTGAGTGAAATTTTTAAGTGTGTTTTTTAAGTAAATTTTCTAATGTGCTTTTTAAAGGAGTAAACACGGGCAGGTGTATATCCCAATAGCACGAGAAAGTCACACGTGTATGGACATGACAAAATTTAGCCTGCGAGCAGGGCATTGGGAAATATTAGGTGGAGGGTCGGAATATTAAGGACTAGTTTGCGCAACAGGACGACGTCTGTTAATACGGTTTTTGATGTAAATGAAGTTACAGAAAAGCTGACGTTGCGCGGGTCAATTTTTAACGACGATTTTTTATATAAATCGGATATTGCACCAAATGTTGATGGCAATGATGCATATATCAATTGTTGTGCAACAACAACGTCGTTTACACGTCGTTTACAAATGTTCAGTCTGAGTACCAGACAGGAGCCTATATGACGTTCTGATTGCCGGCGAGACGCCGACATTTCAGTTACAGAGTTAGCCTATGTGACCCACATGTATATAATTTTTTTATACATCATCATATACTATTAAAAATCGTCCCGTTTAATTACATGCATCGTCTTATAATATATAATATATAATCACTCATGGAAAACAAAGATATTAATCCCAATGAAACTCTCGTTCTCCATACACACGTCACTCACAGATGATTTTCACCGATTTTAAGGACGTCAGCGGTGAAAGTTGTCACTAAATTAAGACTGTCGCTTCAAAATAGTCGATATAACTCTTGTAGAACTTTTTTGAATACGTAGTCAGTTTTCTGTGGGTTTTAAAATTCTACTGGAAATTTCGATTGTTTATCGCGCCGTCATCGTCCACAGAGGCGTTAGTCTCCCTCGCAGCCGTTGTGTGAACCACAACGGCTGTGAATGCTGCGAGGGAGACTACAGAGGCGCAGGGAACGGACTTAAAGGTGTGTGTGTGTGTGTGTGTGTGTGGGGGGGGGGGGGGGGGTGTACAGAGGCGCAGGAACGGACTTAAAAGGGGGGGGGGGGCTGTCGACAAGCAGGTGATCAGTCGACAAGCAGGTGATCAGTCGACAAGCAGGTGATCAGTAACCACACTTTTAGGGGAAAATTTTGAAATCTAGATCGGAAAGACAATTTGCAGATATTTGAGCAAACTTTTTCATCTAATTCTACAGCGAGCATAGTTCAATGGAATCCAAACTCACGTGGCAAGGGTTCAGGGGTCAATCTCGTTCGCAGATCTGGGAACGAATTGTTTAGGGGCTTCAGGCTATTCAGGTTTGTACACCGTAGGTAGATTACAATTTTCCAATACCATTTTGAGTTACGTAAGGTTAAACCTGCTAAACTACATTTTGTGCAGCATTTTCCACATTTCTTGAGCGAATAACTCAAAATGGGCTTAGAACTGTATTATCTGCTTAAATGTCCTTCATATTATAGCTTTTTGAGAACTTTCTAAAAACATAGGTAATATTTGCTAAACATGAACTTGAAATTTCACTTTTTTAAAGAATGGTGCTTTTGTAGGTAAATTGTAAGAAAACTTGATTTTTTAAACTTTCCACTATAATGAGTCATGAGTGATTGTGTTGCGTAGGCTGCAGTGAGGAACCAAATTTTTAAGTACTAGATATATTTTAAAATACGTATAAGTAATATTTACATATAGTCCAATTTAACATCAAACACTATTGCAACAGAAATGGTTTTAGCTTTCTCAATACCTTGATACATTCAGAAATCACATACCAAAAGTCCCTATAGAAAACAGCCTGGGAACAAATAAAGTTGGCTACTGCATTCAGATTGAAAAGCAAATGAATATACTTATTGAATCTTAATTAAACGAGCTATTGCGACGTTACGCGGAGGTGATAATTCATCCTTTCGAGTTTCTATTTAGATCTCAAAGTAGACACCTTGCGTGCGATACATTGTGTTCTAGTGCGTTTATCTATACTAATCATTTCGCGCGTTTGCAGCTGCACTACGTATTCCGTCCCACGTATAGAATTAGGCCCTCCTCAACGGATAAAACCCATGTATATATATAATATATATAGCACATACAGCCAAAAAAGCCGGAAGCGTTTCATCAGTTTGGATATTCAAATCATAAAGTGACGACATTGGACTAAATCATATATTGAAGAGATCAGAAATTTTACTGATGTCAAAAAAGAACCATACATGGTGTAACAGACGCGTAGGAGTGTGTGTGTGGGGGGGTGGTTGGCGGGGGTTGAGCCCCCCAATTTTAAATCAGGACAAACTGGTGTAGCCTGAAGTGTTTTTTGTAGCCTAAACAATCTCGTTCCCAGATCTGGGAACGAGATTGACCATTTCAACATTTTCCCGGTTACCCCTAAAAATGCGTCATCGATTACCTGCTCTAGCTTGTCAACTTCAGCGCGTAGGGGACTTTAAGAATAGAACGTAACAGGTTCAATTAATCAACACAAATTATTTGATTGTATATGCTATGCTTACGAATACGTTTTTAAAATAATACCGATTTACGGCTGTATTTATCGAAGCTATTCTGTATATTTCTACCCAACAAAATCGATTTTCTTTGATCTGCCGCGAGATATATATCGATAATATCCCGGATATGTCGTTGATAATCGTCAATTGGCAATTCGTGTTATTTTGATATGATTAAAATAGAAGCCATCCCCAACACAACACCAATCCTAACCCTAACCTCCCGCCTTAAGTGTTTTCCTAACCCTAACCCCCTCGCCTTAAGTGTTTTCCTACCCCTCCGTCTTCCACCTCATTGTAACCCTAACCCCCCGTTATCTCATAGACGTTAAAAGTTATTCCAGGCCGGTTTTTACCATCATCATTTGTCTAGTTATCACGTTTACAAATACAAAAGTCTCTCTTTTCACCACAGGGGGTGTCATTTCTCAGTAACCATGGTAATAATTTGTTCCCAACAACTTGGTGCAGATAGATTATGGTTATATTAAAAAGAACAAAAAAATATTTTTTTGTCGAGGAAATACGAAATATTCACTTTTGCCCCCCCTCCCCCCTCCCGCCTATGAGTGAAAATTCCTTAAAAATTTCGATAGTAGTAAAAAAAGTAGAGTGCTGCATAGACAGTGTTTTGGATATTAGCAAAGTAAAAAGGTAGTGAACTGCCGAAATTTTTAGTAACGAAATAATCAGAGTAAGACGAGATGAAATAATATAAATAGGGCTTATATATATGCCAAAAGGATGTCACAATAAAAAGTAGCCAATCAAATGCACGGGAGATAAAAAAACTAATAATTAATGATGCAAAAAGTTAAAGTGCCCCTAACCTCAAAATGTTTTATTGTCTTATTTGGAAGAACTTTTAAAATGATAAAGTAACTTCTTTTGAAGATTTTCACTTCTTCGCTTTCTTTTTGAGATATATCAGTTTGTTTGATATGCAAATATCTGGAATTTCGTCACACATGCATAATGAGTTATCAGAGAATGTTATATATCTTTGCGTTCATGAAATAAAAACACTAAAGTGTGAATAACACGTGTGTGCGTTTCTCACACAACACCAAACTTCTTGATTTTAAAGGATTTCGTTCGAGAATGAAAGAGATATACACATTTCTCCAATAAGTCATTATGCATGTGTGACGAAATTCCAGACATTTGCATATCAAACAAACTGATATATCTCAAAAAGAAAGTAAAGAAACGAAAATCTTCAAAAGAAGTTACTTTATCATTTTAAAAGTTCTTCCAACCAAGACAATAAAACATTTTGAGGTTTTGGGCACTTTAAATCATGCATTTACTATATTTTACAGTCGATCAGCAAACAGACTGAGGGCCGGAGGGAGAGGGATTATACGATAGTAATGAAAGTGCATGAGCTAATAATAAAGTTCCTCGCAAACTAAAATAACAAAAAAACTTGTAGGAAATTAAATAAAAGAAAAACGTTCGTTAAGGCCATATGGGGATGTGTGGTGCGTTTAATTTGAGGTGTGTTAGTTACCACCTGGCACATACTTTCATGTCTGAAACCAAATGGTTAGAGCTGTTGAAATGGCGGGCTACAGGTTTGTCAACATCATTGTTCCTCATGGAATATTAAATAGTTTAACTTTATATAGCATAAAGCCCGACGTTCGAGGGCTTTATCTTACTTATTTCACGAGTGCATGAGGAGGTTTTCCAACAAAATTTTATCCACCTTGGTCAAAGATTTCCCTTAGTTTTTCCTTCATTTCTTATCTAATTAGTATTCATGGTCTTTATGCTAGATAAAGCCCGCGGTACATCAAAGAAAACCTACTCAATCGTGTAATAAATAATACAGCGAAAAGATAGCCAAAGGGTTATCGGTGAAAATAGTCTCAGGATAATTTTGTAAAATGTGAAAATTCCGATTGATAATATTTTTAACTTTAAAATTTAAAGGATGAAATGTTAGAACTAGAGGAATTTTGTTGTTTGAAACTTTTTCCAAAGGTGGTTCAAGGGTGTCTAAACTGGAGACGAAAAAAGCTTTCTGAAAGGCGAAGGTCTAGAGGTCGGTATAGGGTAACCAAAAAACTGAATCTCATTTCCATTGCTTTGGCTTCAAAATCTAATTTGTCGTCACTACATAAGTGGCGAAGACGCAAGGATTGAGAGTAAGGGTGGATTGCTTAATAGGAAGAAAATATACGTGAATTTCAGAGAAGGATGAAAATCATCATCAACTTAAATCATCAACAAAGTTGATGAACTGCTCTAAAAGGACACGTGAGCATGACGCTGTTCCTAAACAGTCATTGATAAATATGCCGAAGCTAAGAAATCAGGCAAGGGACCTGTGTATCGTTCAAAGACCTGTTTTTCAACATAACCAATAAATAAGTTAGCATAGCTTGGACCCATTTTGGTGCCCATCGCAACACCACTTATCTGTTCATAATGTTCACCATCAAACGGAAAACAGTGTTGAGGGTAATTCTAACTGAGGTGGTTCTTAATCTAACTGAGCGCGCTGATCAAAGAAACAATTCAGAGCTTCAAGGTAGGCTTTGGCCCATTGTGCTAAAAAAATTGGCATATTATGCTAATAGCACTGCTCTCAATTTTGCCTAATTATGCTAAAAATTATGCTAGAATTCACAAATTATGCTCGATATTCTCACATAAATGCTCGATATTCTCACAGATTCTTACATAAATTCAACAACTCAAAAAATGTTTGACGCCATTTTGGCAGTAGTGTTTACAACCTCGTGGCTCGTTCCCAGGCTTTTTGCTCGGCAGTTCAGGTGTACAGTGTACTGCAGTGCACAGTCTGCACTACTACTGCCCACAATGAAAGTGAAACTATGAAAGCGGTCTTGTAACAAGTTTCTGACTTTCTAGACTACCAAATGAGTAATATTACCTTTTATGCTTAAAAAAGTGCTAAAATTTTAGGATTATGCTCGAGCAGTGCTCGTTTTAGAAATTATGCTTTTTTGCTCCCATTATGCTAAAAATTATGCTGGCACAATGGGCCAAAGCCTACTTCAAGGCCAACCGCACGATGGGGAATGACGGTGTATAAGGACTTGACATCCATAGTGAAAATACATTTATCGGAACTACTGAAACGTAACTGGTCGAAAATTTGCAAGGCATGTTTAGTATTTTTGGGTTGTCTAGAAAACTGGAAAAGTTATTTTTATATTTATCTATTTTCTTCTTCTTATCCCAACCACACTAAGCAATCCATGCTCTCAATTTTTGCGTCTTCGCCGCTTATGTCGTAGCGACGACCAAGATTTTGAATGGAAATGAGATATTTTTTGTTCAACGCCATTCAGAAAGCTTTTCTCGTCCCCCGTTTAGATTTGGAACAAGTTTCAAACAACAAAATTCATCCTTTCAATTTTAAAGTTAAAAATATCATTCGGAATTTTCACATTTTACAAAATGATCTGAGACGTCAGCTATATTCACCGATAACCCTTTGGCTTATCTTTTCGCCATAATAAAAACATTCGTGATTCCTTAGTACATATAGTGCCTTAAACAAAATACCTCGCCACCAGCGGGAACATTTTCTTGCAGCCGTTCCCGCTGCTACACATGCCCTATCCACAATCCCACCACAGTTATTAGTTTATTACTCATGCGCAACTCATGCCCCCAATAATTCGACCACACAATCCGTCATATTTTTTCATGCACGTCATGACGGAGCGTCTGCACGCAGGCTACGGTGAAACTGGCGGGAAAAAGGTTTGCTGAACATCGTTCCGTGATGAACAATGATGTTGACAAACCTGTAGCCCGCATTTCAACAGCTCTAACCGTTTGGTTTCAGACATGAAAGTATGTGCCATCCTTACCATCTTAGGTGGTAAAGATAACCACAAACGGCGTGAAGAGAAGTCAATAATAAAACTTGGCACCACATATCCCCATGGCATTAACGAACGTTTTTTCTTTTATTTAATTTCCTACAAGTTTTTTTGTTATTTTAGTTTGCGAGGAACTTTATTATTAGCTCATGCACTTTCATTCCTTTTCAAGTTTTTGTTTCTTACCGCTTTACTATCGCATAATCCCCTTGAATATTGGACCTGTCATTGCACACTTGACCAGTTCTCCCTCCCCCCTCAGTCTGTTTGCTAATCGACTGTAAAAATAGCAAATGCATGATTTAACTTTTTGCATTCATTAATTTGATTAGTTTTTTCATCTCCCGCTCCAATTTGCTACTTTTATTCCGAGTTTGCACTCCAACGTTACTCAACTTTTCGGGAAAATGATGTACACTGAGTTATCCAAAACTCCTCGTCAGTGGTATCGGTCCCTAAAACGTCTCACTGACCACGAATCTCTATTGTTGCCCAGTAATATGTAAATCGCAAAGCCTAGAGATTTCACTTTACGTAATTTAAATAAAAAGAATAAGCTATTGAAATTGATATTTAATGCAGAGGATTAACTGATATTATACGTACGTCAAAGTGAAATCTGTATAGAAAACCTCCTTTGTTCGCGGCTCGGTCTAGCTAATAGACAGCTCGGTGGGTTCAATACTATCCTAATCTATACATATCGAAGCCTGTATATTCATAGAAGCCTGTGAATAATTTCTGAGCTGAATATAATATGAAAAGGGAAACTTCAAACATGAAAAGAGAAAGAAAAATACTTAAGTAAAAGCACTTACGTATTTTCATAGGCGACGAACCAGTACATCATTGTAACCTTCGCTCTCCATCTGAGACTCGTGAGCTCAATGGTTAGAGCGTCTCACCGGCAATCAGAAGGTTACAGGTTCGATTCCTGTACGGGACTCAGAATCGTTTTTCTGAGGATCGTCCACGGTCCACGTATCGTCTGTCTACTCCGAGCTCTCCCACATTGACTACAACATTGTGTATATTAACGCAATAAATATGAAAGCTGCTAATCTAAATAAAAACTGGATCGAGGCTCGAGCAACTATATTGTTTGAATGCTGCGAAAAAATGAAGCCGAGAATATTTCTCGGCGGCCATCTCGAAAGGACCACGCTATATAGTTTTACTGAGGCGTCAGAGACTATCTGTCTCTGATCTTTTAAGATGCCAAAATGAGTAAATATGGCCGCCACGCGTTAAACTCCGCGGCTTGATAGGTTATTATGGGAAAACCTTGGACAACTGATTCATTTTAACATCTTAAAAGATCAGAGACAAAATAGTCTCTGTCGCCTATATACTAAAAGTTAGTCCAAACAAGATGGCCGCCACTTCCCGCTTCATTTTCTGCTCGATCCAGTCTTTATTTAGAGATCAGTGATCTGACCTGAAGAAGGTACATATTGTCCGAAACGATTGATATATGTACTGCGTATATATACTATTTATACTATGCGGCAGTCAATATTTATTCTTAGCAGGGCCGGCGGAAGAGGAGGGGCTGGGGGGTTTTAGCCCTCCCAATAATAATGCTGCCAAAAATTTACGTGTTTAAAAATTTTAAGTTGCATCATTTAGATCAGGAAAATTAATACCAAACCGAGAGTTTTTCGTCCTTCCAAATTGTTTTCATATTCATCAAATGGAGAAGCTATGTAACCAGGCAATTTTAGGATTGGTACCCAGCCCCCCAATACAGATTTGCTTCCGCCGTGCTTGCTTTGTAATTTCTGAGGTGCCTTGTCCCATTAATTTCAGTCTATCTGTGGGGGCTTTCCATTTACACGGTCAGACTGGTTAGTCCGGCCAGAACGGACCTCCTCTTGATTGGGCCCAAATTTTCCGGGCAGACCAGCTTCACTCCTCAAATGTATCTTGTTCCATTTAGCAAAATATTGCCTGACAGACTAGTCTGACCGTGTAATTGGAAAGCCGCGTGTGTTTCAGTGATGCTTTTCTCGCCATATATTGAATTAATGTTTGTTTGAAATCGTTTCAGCTTGTGCACCGCTGAAAACATAAACCGAAATCATAATATTCCCCATCTTTCGATGGGATATGTGTACCACAACACAAACTAGCGTGCATCCTGATATTTCGGATTAACCAATCAGATAATTCAGATTAGGCAGCGCAAGTCCAATTTGCCGCTGACAGAACGCAGGCTACTATTCCAGCTACCATATATGGAAGTCGTACTCCAGTGCTGTATTGTGATTGGTCAACAGAATTTATCTGTTGTGTGGAAAAGGACGCGCGCTCGAATGTTCAGAAGTAAAAGTCGGTTGGTAATTGAGCGGGGTTTTAGCAGTAATTTTCGTAGTAATCTAATCATTTTACAATGTCTGGACGAGGTGGTAAGGCCGCGAAACGCATGAGGTCGACACGATCGGCGAGAGCAGGATTACTATTTCCTGTCAGCAGAATACATCGCTATCTTCGCAAGACCACTCACCATTTTCGTATTGCAAGCGGTGCTCCAGTGTATCAAGCAGCTGTCATGGAATATCTAACAGCAGAAATCCTTGAATTGGCTGGCAACGCTGCCCGTGACAACAAGAGAACACGAATCATCCCAAGACACATTCTTTTGGCCATTGCCAATGATGATGAACTTCATAAGGTAAGCAAGCTCTTTTGAAAATATCACCATTCGCGAGCGGCCATATTTAGATTAAAATTGAAAACCAACAAAGCATTGGAAAATCTTTTCATATTACAAGCTTCCTCAATGGTCTTGTATTTGTTTAACCCTCGTTGGTTGGCGAGCAGTCGGAGATTGCATAAAAGCTACGAGCAGTTGATATAAATATAGGTTAGAATTGAAATTTCTTCCTTGGAAATTATTCCCGCGCGAATTTCTAATTTTATAAAGGCGGCGTGGCCAGATGAAAAACCACTCTTAGCCATCTATTATTTTTGAATTCATATTGAACTAAACGACATACATAAATAGACAACCAGGTTGACAATTTAACATGAATAAAGGTTGGCGTGTACCTGATCCTTCTATTTTCTCCTGATCCTCCATTTTCTAATTTTTAAAAGTTCTAAACCAGCATAAAATCCCTTCACAAATTATGGATTGCTGGAAATATATGAAATTGTGTTTTGGCACATTTTCAGTGTATGATTAACTTGCAAAAATGTATGACTGGCTTGTAAAAAGCCACTGGATATCCATGCGATTTGTCAGGAATTAGGACGACGATGTTTGAAAAACTGAATCATGTAAGTGCCTAAACTAGTGGCTGCTTAGCCACCAGCACAATAGTATTACACAGCAACATGAAATAGGTTGTTGGGACCAGTTGGGTAAAGATTGGTTAAAATAAGTTCTTTGATAATCTTAGAGTAATTAGTTTTTTTTGTATATTTATTAGCTCCTCAAAGGAGTCACCATTGCATCGGGTGGTGTTCTTCCTAAAATCCACCCAGAGCTTTTAAAGAAGAGAAGAGGAGGCAAACTTCTAAGTCCAGAAGAAATAAAAAAAGCCATAAAGGCCAGACCAAAGAAAGCAGAAACACCATCAAAGAAACCTGTAGCATCCCCAAAGAAAACTCCAAAGGGGTCTAAGAGTAAGACACCGAAGAAAGAAGTAGGCAGCAATCTTGGGCCAGGAATAATTGTTTTGTCAGAGAAAACGTTATTCTTGGGTCAATCTCTCAGTGTTATTCAGGGTAATATTGCTGATATTAAAGTTGATGCTATTGTCCATCCAACCAATGGATCTTTCAGTCTTGCAGGGGAAGTTGGTAAGTGAGGAGAGAAAGTTGCGTTGACTTTGCAGTTGGGTTGGTTTTTACCAACCTGTTGTGAAATTGGCCATTTTTGATGTTCACATTGAGAATACAGTGGATATGTGCTGACTTTGATAATAAATTATTCTCTAGGTTCTGCTCTCAAAACAGCTGGAGGGTCTGCTTTTGAAGATGAGGTTAAAAATTTAGCCAAAGATAAAAGTCCCTTGGATGTTGGAGATGGTTAGTTATTTACCATGTGATTTAAAAAGTTATCCGTACAAATTATTAAAATTTTAAGACCTAATTTATCCACTGTTTACTTTACTTTTTCAGCTGCCATCTGTGCTGGCCACAATTTCTCAGCCAAGTTTGTCATTCATGTCCATAGTCCACCCTTATCTCAAAAGGATGTAGTTGCAAAGATTGAAAATGCAGTGAAGAACATATTGGTTTTGGCTGATGAGAAGAATTTGAAAAGCCTGGCATTGCCTCTGATTGGAAGTGGAGCGTAAGTAGGATTTTATTCTTAGGGATGAGCCAATATTCACACTCCTTCAAGAATAATTTTGTTCTACATTGACCAATAATTGTAGATGTTTTGAATTCTGATGAAGCACACGTTGAAGATGGCTTTACCAGAAATGGAAATGTCTACACTAATAAATAAAGTCAGGGCAAAACAAATTGATAAAGGATACAAGTTTCTCATTGTCATCTTGACCCAATTAATTTCCATTTATTGACTGGCTCATCTTTAATAAGTGTTTGTTTTTCCTTTTCATTTACCTTGACCCAAATAACTTTTTTCACTTACAGAAAAGACGACCTTAAAGTCAGCATTATTCAGACCACGTTGAAGACCATTTCTGATTATTTTGTCACAGTTATGGCATCCTCGTTGAGACAGATCAATTTCGTCATGACAAGCATGGAAGATATAGGCATCCATACAACAGAACTTGCAAAACTTGATGCTTAAACACAAGCTACCATGCCAGTGAACGCTGATTGATTGGTGAAAAGAATTTTACATTGCTTTTTAACTTATACCCTGATTTTATGACACATTTTAGGGTTCTGGTCAATGTCCAAATAGGGATTTTTTGGTTTGTTGAAAACTGTATCTTTAACCATTTCACTATATAAATTTTAGTTAAAATTGTAGTTACAAAGGTGATCACATTTGTCACAAGTCTGATTTACGTTTTTAATACCAGTCTGTTAAACCTTGGCCTAATCTCTTTGTAATATATAGACTGTTTAAAGTGACTTTCTGAAGTTGATAGGACAGGAAAGACTGTCAAATTTTTCTTTTAGAAATAAACTTCCAAAGCAAGCAACAGCTGAGACTATTCTCAGGACAACCGACAATCTCAAACTATTTTGTGTCTATTATGGCATCTTCTGTGACAAAGGTTTATTTTATCCCTTTATGATAATATGGAAAGTGTTGGGTATAATTCACATCTCTGAGCTTCCAAGACTTGATAGTTGATACATAATACAGTATTTTTCTTGAAGGAAAACATCTGCCAGAAAAGGTTAATTGTATTTGCATGGCTAACATTGTAAATACTAGGCTCAACATTGATCTCAGGAGGAATATTTGATGAGCCAGTTTGCCTCCAGTTAAAGTGGGCTAGCCTAGTATCCACATCTAACCATTGATTATAGTTACAATACTTAAATTTCAGGGCTTTTCTTGCTAATACGAATTTACATTATGCCAAACTAGCCTGCAATAATATGTTCTGATTTATTTTATAATTTTATGATTTATTTTATAACCAGGTGAAAAATCAGGGTGTTTAGGTTCTCAATTATTTTCCATGCAAAAAACTGTGAAACCAGTTGAACATAGCCCTGAATGTATACCTGCAATGTGGTGCTGAAGCGATTTATTTAATCTAAATGTACTGAGCCTGAATTTTGATCAGAATGTGCAGCATAAAAGGTACTTATTTCTAGACCTTATTCATAAATGGCCGACAATTTAAAATTATTTTATATGTATATCAATTGGCCCTTATGACCTCGTTTTAAAGTGCCTATAACGTCTGTGGGGATTTAACATATTTGTAATCTATGGATTCTCCTGAGATAAATTGTAATATACCTTGTCAGCTGATAATTTCATCTTCATAGACTTTGCTGTTAAAGTTGATGGAAATGACGTCAAATCTGGCATTTTATGATTTATTTTATAACCAGGTGAAAAATCAGGGTGTTTAGGTTCTCAATTATTTTCCATGCAAAAAACTGTGAAACCAGTTGAACATAGCCCTGAATGTATACCTGCAATGTGGTGCTGAAGCGATTTATTTAATCTAAATGTACTGAGCCTGAATTTTGATCAGAATGTGCAGCATAAAAGGTACTTATTTATAGACCTTATTCATAAATGGCCGACAATTTAAAATTATTTTATATGTATATCAATTGGCCCTTATGACCTTGTTTTAAAGTGCCTATAACGTCTGTGGGGATTTAACATATTTGTAATCTATGGATTCTCCTGAGATAAATTGTAATATACCTTGTCAGCTGATAATTTCATCTTCATAGACTTTTTGCTGTTAAAGTTGATGGAAATGACGTCAAATCGGGCATCTGTAAAGAGGTTTTCATGTAGACAGATTCCCGATTTGACGTCATTTCCGTCAACTTTAACAGCAAAAAGGTCGACGAAGATGACATTTTCAGCTGACAAGATATATTACAATTTATCTCGGAATAATCCATAGATTACAAATATGTTAAATTCCCACAGACGTTATAGGAACTTTAAGGAAAGGACATTTTCAATTTCGTACCTGAAAACGAGTTCATGCTGGTTTTTTTAATGATCTTCAAGGTCTTAAAATCACAGGAAGAACTCTATATGCATTTGAATTTGCTTCTCAAACGAACCCTTAATTTTGAGAAAATCAATATGAGCATTGACAAAATTTATGTAAAATCTTCCAATTTCAATCATGCAGTTAATCTTGCTAAATTTCACTTGCTAAATCTCCACAAAAATTTTTAGTAAATGTTTACTATTATACTATACTATTATATTAGCTGTTTTCTTACTCAACTTTGTATAATACAATAGACCTCTTTCATAATGGCAGCCAGTCTAAATATTCTTTTATATGCATGCAAATTAGTCTTTCTGGCATCATTGCAAAGTAAAGATTCGTTGGAATTACAGACACACGAACGAGGTCAGAAAGGCTAATTTAAATGGATATAAAAGAATATTTAATTTAGGTGCCATTATGAAAGTCTATGGAAGCATTGTAATTTTGTTATTTCCAATACAAGCATTTATTTCAAACTGAATTTTTCATTGCATATACACTTTAAAATTGTAATGTATATTAGTGTAGCACAACCTGTAAAAATTTCTTTTCCATCAAATAATTTTGGAGATGTTGACCGTGTCCTGGTAATTTCGATACTTTAGAATCTTCCCAGGTATTTTATGGTTGGGCTATTAATATTGTGGTGTCAAAGTTTCATTGATTATAAAAGTATTGTGATGGACAGTGTTGAAATCAAATAAAAGGTTGGTGTACTGCTGAAATAGTGTGGAGCACTAACATTTCAAGAGAAGGACCTTTATCAGCAAATTAAACTTAATTTGTGTTTTTAGAGTGTAACCATTGATGGTTCTTCATTAGAAAAAAGATTATATTTTCGTAAATTGATCAAATCTACAAATGTTTTTATCCCTTACAAAAAAATCCAATAGGAAATTTATTCCTATTAGATTTTGGCCCTGGAATTGATGTAAAAAATTGATGTAAAAACATCAGTGTATATATACAACGCACCCAAAGTATTACTGATATTTAGTTTTTACCAGTAAGTATCTTACCAAATCCTGCTTTCTGATTGGTTAATGAGTGGTCTGTATGACCATAATTTCAGTTTTAAATGCGTTTTATAAGCAGTAAATATTCTAAAAAACATTTGAAAATAAACTCAAATTAGACTGAACATATTGAAAGACATGCAAGTGAGTTTTTTTTCTGAAAAGAGACTACTTTCAATATAAGCCCTAGTATTCATTTTATTCCATCTCCTCTTACTCTAATGAAGGGCTCTGCTCGAAACGTCCATATTTCGTTACTAAGAATCTTGGCAGTTCACCACCTTTTCACTTTGCTATACTTGGTGTCCCAAAAAAAGGCTACCTTTTCAAATTCAAATTAGCATGTTAATTCAAGCAACCTATTGTAGTTCTTTGAAATTCATTATCGCTTTTGAACTACGAATGCGTAAAAACACACAGTTTTATACACATGGGATATTAAACACAATAGGTTGTTTGAATTAACACGCTCATTTGAATTTGAAAAGGTAGCCTTTTTTTTGGGACACTCTGTATATCCAAAAAACTGTCTATGCAGCACTCTACTTTTTAACTTTCAATTTCCTTTGACGAAAGTAAAAGCAGACTAGAAATGCTGATGATGACCAAAAAACAAGCCAGGATAAATTAATTACTGTTTTAGTCAGTCCGTATTGAGAAATATTCTCAGGCCGTTTTTGAGATCTCCGGAAATATTTCTACATACACATAGTGACTGCTGTAGTGCTGTATATGCAGCACACATGTCAACGGAACCAGTACATCATTGTAACATTTGCTGTCCATCTTCAACTCTTGATAGCTCAATGGTTAAAGCATCTCACCAGCAATCAGAATGTTACAGGTTTGATTAATCCTGTCTGGGACTCAGAAATATCTTCTGAGGATTTGAGCTTATAAAACACTACAGTAATTATTTTGATGAAGGTCCAATTGGGGCTACAGTAATTAACGTTGTTGCGGTCACCCAACCTGTTATTTTAATGTCTGTAAATTGTTTGTAATATGTAGACCGTGGCAAAGCTAACAAATAAATAAACAATTATTCCTGTGGTTTTGAGAAGGCATACAGTATTTATTTGTTCTCATTTTCAGAATAATCTTACAGCAAGACAATGTTACTTTAAAATTTCATCATTTTCATGTCAGTATTTATAGTTTATTGAATGTTGTGTTCTAAAACATATTTGGAGAAATGAATTGGTTTAAAAGAATGAAACCTTCAGTACTATTTTACATGAAAGAAAATGGTGAAATGAATACTTTACCAGTTACTTACACAAAACTGTTTTATTTGAAAGTTAATATCAAATAATTTTTAGATAATCATCCATACACAACTTATTTGCTAGGTTACAATTGAGGGAAAAGCATGCCAGATATGCTACAAGGAAATCCTGCAGGAATTCTATTGTTAAAAGTGTTAAGGCATCAGAAGCCATTCAAATTTGTCTTAGTAAAAAGTGATCAGTCACTGTCAGTAGAACTTGCAGACTTTGGTTTCATTACTTTCTTAGGAGGAGATTCATATGAATTGTCGGAAGTATTCAACTTTCTCTTTGGGCTAGATTTCTCTTTCAAAGGTGGACTTTGACCATGATCATTTGGAACTTCAGTCTTCTTTTTACTGTTGTCTCCTGGTTCCTCGCTAGTTGATGCATCAACCGAATTAACAGACTTGTTATTTCTCCTTCTCTTTGGTGGTTCATTGGTAATACGGCTTACTTCTGACTTGTATCGCTCCCTCTCGCTTGTGGCAGCCTGCATCCAACCCCTCCTCATTGATTTTGGCAAGCTGTCCCATTCAACAATGTAATCATCTTCTATTTCATTCTTGTTTATTTCATCTGCTTCTCTTTCCAATTTCCACATTTCATAAGCAGATAATGGCTTCTTGATTCCTTGAAGTTGTTTCTCATGATACTGCTCTAATTCCTCTGCATACCGCTGCTTGTCCTTTTCGTACTTCTTTGCATACTTTTCTC
Organism: Chrysogorgia sp. JL179-B06; assembly: GCA_035772405.1. Classification (NCBI taxonomy): domain Eukaryota; kingdom Metazoa; phylum Cnidaria; class Anthozoa; order Scleralcyonacea; family Chrysogorgiidae; genus Chrysogorgia; species Chrysogorgia sp. JL179-B06. The sequence continues at coordinate 3,669,573 of JAYKKM010000265.1, forward strand.
GTTTAGTGTCAGGCAGTTCTCTCCATCGTTCACACATTTTCTTGTGTATTTCAGGAAAGCTTAGCTTAGGGTATTTCTCTACCAAGCTGGATCTTTTGGCTTTGCAGAAGAGCATGAAATTATTCATGGGCTTGGCAGGGCCTTTATCCTGTAGGCTTCTAGGATGAATTACTTTGGTTTGTTCTACCTTTTCTTTATGCAATTGGAGGGCATCAATGACAATTTCACGCACGCTTCTGTATTTTCGAACTTTTTTTATGAGTTTTTTGTATTCTTCATGTATCTCTGTCTGCGAAAATCCCTCCATTTCGATCTTGCTCCAGTTAACGAGTTTACGATTCTCGTCGTTACAGCTCAAAGCAAACTTCTCCACTTCCTTGAGTAATCGTTCTTCCTCATCGAATGACCACTCCCGATGACTAGTAGTGGTATTTGTTTCTACCGCCATTTTTTGCTCTGGAGCAATTTTTTGGGCTTCGATTTTTGGGCTCTTCTTTGGTGTAGAGGGCTGCTTTACCGCTTCAGAGTTATCGACCTCCACCTTAGGAGAGTCCTCCTTCTTAGGAGGGTTATCCTCCTTGGATTCATCGTGTCGTTTATGTTTTTTCTTATGTTTTTTCTTGTGCTTCTTTGACTCGTGGTTTGAATCATCCGCCATATTGGAAAGTTTTTCGTGAAGTAGTAATTCTGCAAAGCAGCCTGGGAACGAAAGGCGAAGAGAGACTGGATCTAACTTTAATAAATGGCGGCATGCGAGGAAGAAATAGAAAAAAATAACAGGGAAGTGTTTTGGGGAGATTTGGAACGGCGTCGACCAACGTATGTAAAAATATTTCAGATATTTATTTTCTCCCAGCCTTAACCACAAATATTAACCCTCGGGCTCGAATGTCAAAGTGAGCAGCTTGTCAGTTGAATCTTGTCCATGAATTATGTCTCATTAAATCTTATATTTTGAAATAAATTGTTATTCTTTATTTATGCACAGGAAACGGCTTACTACACGCAGACCTATTGGTATTGTGAGAAATTGGGCGGGAAAGAATGCCACAGAGTTGAAAAGAAGTTCAAGAGAAGTAAGTTAAAACAAATAAATAAACAAATAAAAAATACAAGAAAATCTAAAAGGATGATTTATGTACCGATCAATTCGAAACATCACATCCCCTGGGAATTTGAACTTTTGGAAATTTGGTCATTCGATTCCCAATGTAGCAAGAAATTAAACGGGCAAATGTAAAATGTGGGCCTGACCCACAGAAATTCCATTCCATTTTTGACAAACCAGTTCTTTGACGAAAGCAGAATCTTTCCCTTTAAAATCTAACATTAACAATCGTTCAACTGATTCCACCACCATTGTAAAGAAAATGGTATGCCGCCCGGCACTGACACGCCAAAATGGAGTCTTATGCCTAGAACTCCACAATAAGAAAACCTGATGCGTTGTATTTTTTATTTTTTAATATTTTTTATTTAAACAATATTATTTGGTGAAATTCAGCACCACAATGCAAATAATATTAGCTACCGGATCGGTGATTTGGTGAAATACGATATTCCTCCAAAGCCAGATTTGATTATCATTTATGTGATGTACAATTGAAATTAAAGGTTGTTGATTTTGCCGAAAAGTCAAACAACTCTGCTGCCGCATGCAAGTTTGGTGTTGACAGAGAGCTTGTTTGAGACTGGCGGAAACAATCTGACAAAATAAAAAGCTAAATGTGCTGTTTAGGTTATAATATTATGTCGTTACAAGAATCCAAATAATGTTGCAAGCCAAAGCATTGGCTAAGAAGAGCAAGCTAGTTGGCTTCATCTATAGGGCAGAAAAGTTGGTACAGTTGCTTTATCATAAATAGTAGTACTGTAATATTTAGTCTGACAAAATTATGAGACACATAATGGTAAGGATTATGAATTTCACCTGCACACAATTTGGAAAATATCATTTTCACATATTCTCGTTGGGCCGGGGCCCCGGACCTGTAATGTACCTAGCACTCAGATGCACCTGGGCAGAACCCTGGTAGGCTACACATTGATAACTACAAAAACTATTGATTCAAAATCAGTGCTTCTAATTTGCTCTGGTAATGAATTCCAGAGGTTTATAGCATTAACTGAGAATGTTCTTTCTCTATGGGTAACGGTATTTGATTTTGGCACAAATAGCAGATACATGTAGGGTTATATAGGGCTTTTCAACTCAGAAAATCGCGCGCGCGGTAAATCGTGCCCCCGAAAACTTGCGGTAAATCGCGCGTGATTTCACGCGATTACTATTTTGCCTTTTAAGAATGCATGGACAACAATTTCACATCAAGGAAACTCTAAATGTTGTTAAAAGATAATTTATTTTATATAAGTTATTATAAATAACTTATATTACATGCAAACAGAACTATGGTGGTACAATACTAATTAATTGGAAATTTCAGAGTCAATGTCCTGAGGAAATTCGATTTCAGACTCAAAGTCGCTTGAGCACTCTCCCTCTGTTGAGTCGTCTGACGCTGTTGAATCTTCTGAATCGTTCTCCTCAACTCTCCAACTCTTTGCTGGTAGATTCGTTGCCCTTCGGCGCCACTTCTTTTCCACATAAATTTCCACCGCAGGATTCAAAATCTCCTGTCTCTCTTCTCTGCTGCACAATCTATCGTTTCCGTACACAAACAACGCCTCATTGATGGTGTTGTGTTTCATCGAAAGGCATTTATCCGATAAAATGTTTGTCACAACGCTAAATGTGCATATAACATAAAAACATAAAATAACATAAAAACGCTGATCGATGTTGATAGTCTTGTAGCCGATAACACCATCTCATCCTTTGGTAGCCATCGTTAAACACGCTTGGTAACCTTTTACTTAACTTCGGAACTTGGAATACGCCAGATATAACTCTGTGAGACTCAACTGTCAAGTAAAGCCCCGGGATACATGTGTGATTTTTTTCTCTTGCCAGCAACGCAATGGGTCATATTTCATTGCGTTACCAGCGCGAGATACAAAATTTCTCATGTATCATATCCTGCGCGGCAACGCAATAGTAACATGACACCATCGGCAATCGATATGCAAATGTGTTGCCATGCCATATTCACCGTTTTGAATTGAAAATGCGTTGGCACCTCACAATCCTGCTCCCAGAACATACAATCCCTTCAGCGAACAGTAGCGCTCGATTTTCTTCAAATTCCCTTTTTGCGCGCGATGAATTGCGTACCCAGATTCATCTGGGCGTGTGTGGGCACGCGCTTGTGCGATCGCGCGCCCCCAGCGGAATGCCCTTGTTATATATTGTGTCAGTAAATCACTGATATAAATAGGTGCCTGGCCATGTAAAGCTTTGAAAGATCACATGGTAGCTTTTATTGCAGGTTGGGAAATATAGTTTACTAACTCTCAATAACCTTATAGATTCCTAAAGTTTGTAATTATTTTATTCTGTTGTTAGAGCAGCCAATCTTTACAAAGCAAACCAACTTTACAAAGCAGACATGTATCTTCAAGGTAAGTTTCTAGATTATAATATTTAGATAATGAAGAAAACAGATATGGGCCAAATAATTTACTACACATGCAACTTGAGTGCCTCTACTGCACTGCCAAAATAGCATGTTAGGCCAAATAAAAATATATAGTGTGGTCCCAGTTACATCTTGAAATATTTAGGGTAGGATACCTGTAGGTCAGCATTAATATATTTTTCTTTAAGAAAATTTTTGGACAATAGCCATTGTCAGTATAGGGCTCCCATTGATTAGCAGTAATTTTTATTACTGATGGGACTACCCCATGAAAATAAAGTAGGGATGAGCCAATAATCAGAAATTAATCGGAAGAAGCTGAAAATCAGCAACATTCAGGCTCGGTTATTGGCCGATCGCGTCAACATATAGATCAGCGGTCACCATAAATATTATTCTCGCTTTTCTACGTGTGATATTTCCTTTTGTTTGTCGAGAAAAACGTCAACTTTTTTATAACACAGATACTTTTCCACAATTAATTTGATATGGCGCATGACATATTTCTCTTTATAGGTGAAACATTTTTTGTTCCGACTTCCGTTATTCGTACTTCATCACTTAGACTTTGTCATACAGTTGGTTACCGACACATCTTTGCCCAATAATATACAATATCTTCTGGAAGTAGAACGTTGCAAGTTGTTTTTTTCTAACTAAAATTACGTGATTGTAGTTGAACGCATTTAAAAAGCTAGAGACATGTGAGCAACAGTCTCAGATAGTCAGATTGCATTGACAACCCCAGCTTATCCACCCTTCAAACTGACACAAACATGAAGCCTAAATGTTAACATCACATTTGCATCGGTGACTGTGTTAGTCTGCTTGCGGTTGGCAATGCGTACCATGGCTCGTTCAATGCAAAGTGAAGTTTGGCCCCAAATTTATCTGTTAGAATTTGTGGTGACCAATATCGGTAACCACCGATAAATCGGCCAATCAGCGATAAATCGGCCAATCAGCTCGTTTATCGGATCGGTAAATTGGATTTTTCTCAATTGGCTCATCCCTAAAATAAAGGTTTTCATTCATTCAATAGCCAGGAACATCTTGTTTTCCCCATGTTGCTACAGTAATTACTAGCTGCAGTAATTGAGTATAATGGTGACAATTGCAAAGTTGGCATGTGTTGAGGGATATACAGTAATATGAAAAGGAGAAATAAGAAAACTTCAATATGTTGAAAAATACTTAAGTAAGAGTACTTACATATTGACGACGTTTCAGAGTTCTTTTGAGAAGTTCTTTTGAGAACTTACCGTAGCAGCTTTCATATTTATTCTTATGTGTTGAGGGAGCTATACATGTCAGCTAGCAACATGCTATTTAGAATTACCACATCGAGAACAAACTTGTTTCTGGCAACTGGGATCGAACCTGTATCCTGATATAAATAGTGACATCTGGAGTGACTGCCGCATAGGCAGTACATATACATGTATATCAATCGAACCAGTACATCACGGTAACCGACGTGTAGTTCAATGGCTTAAGCATCTCACCGGCATTCAGGTTATAGGTTCGATCGCTGCTGTAAACATTTTCCAAGGATTTGAGCCTGATAATCATCAATGTATTGACTAATACTGTACTGTTACATGTACATGTAGGAAACTAACATGATCATGACCATATTTTATTTTGTAATCATTAGAACTGAATCTTCTAAAATTTCACCCAGTTCAAGTCAACTATTACATCAACCACTTTCATCTCAGGATGTTTCATTGCCAACTGATGATGGTCGACTTGATACGAGCCCTCTGCAAGGTCCTGCAGTCTGCCAATCTAGTTTGGGGTTTAGCTTAGTACCTGGTGGAGCAGAAGTTACACCATTAAAAACATTGAGCAAAAAGTCAGCTGAATCATTACCAGGTGAACCAAAGATCTTATTTGAAAAGTTTGATCAGGTTGTTTGACATGTTGAGACCAAATTTGAACATTTCGGGAAAAACAAATAAAGTTGTCTTTAATAATTGACATGTTTCATTTGCCGAAATGCTCACAAATGTTTCATTGTTACATTGTGCAATATTTTATGTTACACTTTGTAATGTTTCATGCAACTTATCTCGTAACGGCTCAATCTGCTACATATTGCAGTTGCATATGAAAGGGGGTTTCTGCAACTTGACTAGCAAAGTTTCACCATCTTTGTGTTTGTAACAAGATACAGTACGCATAAGCACCAAGTCGCCAAAGAGAAAAATTGTTGTTGCAATCATTGCAAAAAGTAGTACATGTACATGTACTTTATTTTGCAGAAAGTAGAGCTTGACACAACTCGATTCTACTTTTTGTGAAATTTCTATTTTCTGTTTTTGGGACAAGCACCAAGTGGTAATTGGAGGAACATAAGTGTTTTTCTCTGAAGATGGTTAATTTGATCATTGAAAAAACCTAGTACAGTAAAGGTTAAATTATATGTTTACAAACCACATTTTAATAAAAAGATCACCATAAATTTTTAGAGACGTATAGAGATGATGAAGATGAAATGGTTTTGATAGATAAACAGACTCCAGAACAGAATGTGGTATGTTATATACATGTAAATATGCTTTTAAGATTATAACTAAAAAAAGTGAATCAATGTAAATAATTCTGACTGAGCTCCACATTATTTATGATATTATTGGTAGTCAAGTTTTTTCTTGCTATATAAAAGAGCTGTGAAGTGCTCTGCTACAAAGAGCAAAGCAGCTGAAATACAACCAGAACTTTTTCACTTCATTTCTGAAACACCCTGGACTCCACTGAAAATCACTTTTGTGAGTGGACTAAGGACTTCCTGAATAAATATGTTTACTAGTACTACTACTTATATATTATTAGTGTTAACATCATTATTATTAATTTAACATACTGTATATTATTAGTCCAGTATTTGTGAGGCACGGGTGGCATAATGCGATTAGCGAGTTGCCTTTCACCTCTAGCTTCAAGTTAAGCTGGTCGGGCAGGGTTAGTGGCTGGATGGGTGACCATCTGGGTCTAATGTGAATAGAGTTGTAGTTGATCTCTCCAGTGCTTCAAGGGTTTTTCTTCAGGTTCGCCGGTTTTCCTCTCTCTACAAAATCAACACTCCTAAGTGCGTATACAGACCATTTAAAAAGGGGTATGGAGTAATAATGGCTGCCAATGTGCCATTTGTAAGCTCAAGGTCTAGTACTGTAAAGCGCTTTGAGACAATGTGATAAAGTGCTAGTAAGAATTAAATTATATTATATATATTATTATTTATTAGATCGATTATACATGTACTGTATACATATTATGATTACATATAAGAATTATAATATGGTTAATAGACCAGTTATAGAATATGCATGTGAAATATATCCTGTGTCAGACCACCACTCAGGGTCTTAATTAAGGTATTAAATAATTGAGGAGAAAGTGCTGCCTTTGCAATAATACCAGCAAATGGTAAAACTTTTGAGTCTTCTTGGATAACAACCTTAAATCGTATTCCCTCAGAAACCCCTGTCAATAATTGGGCTTCTATCCTGTTGGGGTATTCTGTTCGTCTAAAAGAGTTATAGACATGATGTAGCACTAAATATCACTATTCACTTTAGTTTACCAGCATATATCTATGCCATCAACTTGAGTGGCTATAAAAGAGAGCAATACATATCATAATAATTTATACCCTAATTAATCTTATGACAATTAAGGCTTTATATATATATATATATATATATATATATATATATATATATATATATATATATATATATATATATATATATATATATATATATATATATATATATATAGTGAAATGCCAAATATTACCTATAATATACCCAGAATCTTATCCCGGCATTACCACCACCATATATACAGAACTCGTGACTAGGCTCTCGGCAACGGCTTCCGTAGCTCAGTGGTCAGAGCACTGCACTAGCATCGCAGAGTCGCGGGTTCAATTCCCAGCCGGAAGGCCTAAAGTTGCATTTTTCGCAACTGGTCCCGGTTTGGTCTTAAAATGTATGTATTCCAACACTCGAAATTTTCCTTCACCATAAATCCTTTCAACATGTAGTTTGATCGAGTGAAATGCCAAATATTACCTATAATATACCCAGAATCTTATCCTGGCATTACCACCACCATATATACAGAACTCGTGACTAGGCTCTCGGCAACGGCTTCCGTAGCTCAGTGGTCAGAGCACTGCACTAGCATCGCAGAGTCGCGGGTTCAATTCCCAGCCGGAAGGCCTAAAGTTGCATTTTTCGCAACTGGTCCCGGTTTGGTCTTAAAATGTATGTATTCCAACACTCGAAATTTTCCTTCACCATAAATCCTTTCAACATGTAGTTTGATCGAGTGAAATGCCAAATATTACCTATTATATATATATATATATATATATATATATATATATATATATATATATATATATATATATATATATATTCCTTTCTATTACAGTCTATTACAGTATATGATATCCATTTCTAGATACATGTGGTGAATTTTTTAATAATTACCTAGCAAATATTTAATAATAATATCGAACTGCCATGCTAAGATTCAAAGAACATTATTATTTAGTGTAATATTCTCATTAAATATATTAGGCTACGCCTAAGACTGGCTTGAAGTCTGGACCCCAACCTAACAAAAAGAAAAAAGCATTGGAAAGGAAAGTTGTGGCATTTCATATTGATGGGAAAGAAGATAAGGATGACAGTGTTGATGAGAAAGAATATGCAGGTAGAAATAGATTCACTTGAGATACAATTTTTTATTGAACAATTTATTACAAGGGTGTGTTGATATAAAGTATGTGTTTTATACTAAATTTTGTTTGTCAGTCAGATATTGATTACAATTAAGTACTGTATCTACTGTTACAGTAACTAATACCCTGACTTTCATAATAATACACATACATTTATATATATAATCACATTATACAGCAGGGTGCAAAATAATGTCCAAAACGTTTCAGGTGTGTGAAGGTTTTTTTGTGGAGGCAATTGTATAGCCGGCTGTTTTTATTATCTAGCTAACTTACAGTTACATACTAGTTTGCTTTTGTAATATTGATTATTCAAGTGGTCTATGTGCAAAATCTAAAAAAGAACACAGTTAATGTTTTTAAATCAACTATGTAAGTTTGGAGCCTTGTTTATCACTAAGTGCCTGTATTGGGGAAGTTCTATTGCACTAGGTTTGTTATTAAAATTGAGTATTATTTGAAATTAATGTAAAATGAGTTAAAAGCTCTATTGCTCACCTCTTCCGAAACAAACACAGCCAGAATCTGTTCTCAGAATACCACTTATGGCTGAAAGTCTGCCATTATTTGTCCCCTAGATGACACTACATTATTATTACCATTAAATTATTATTATTATTATTATTACCCTAGATTACCCTACATTATTCTGTACCTTATACTTACTTGATTACCTATGTTATTTGCAGCTCAAAATTTTGTGAGGTTATTCAATGCGGACCGAGGGAGAAAGAGAAGTGTAACAGATGTCACCGACCTTGATATTATCTTGACAAATTTTGAGGAAATTGCATTGGAGTTAAAGTAAACTAATTTCTGTTTATTTTCTCATGTATCCATGTCTTATAGTTAAGAGTCAAATGGTGTTATAAACTGTATAACTATTACAGTAATAAATTATTGTGGCTTTTTTATTTTAAGAAACGATGAATATCCACCTTTGTGCAAAAAAGTAATCAGAGAGGCATTTATTCAACTACGACAGATATTCAGTGATTCAGTATGTGGCTACTGTATATATACCTGTAGTTTATAATAAATGATGTAGCTAAATTTACCCATACACTCTCAATGGACATCCAGAATCAATGTTGTGTATAAAATGACTTTAAAAATGCAGACTTTAAAATGCAAATTAAATTCTGGATAAATTTCAGTTTATTGAAGCATAACAGGGAATATACATGTAACATTTGGACATACATGTAGGCATCAATTAACAACTTAGATTATTACCAAGGATAATCAATGAGCGAGCATTGTCCTAACTGAAGGCCCAAACATTAAAAATCTTTGAAATGGTAAAAAGGTATCTCTCGTCCTCTCAGGTCTCAGCCTCTTGTTATAATGCCTAGTTTCCATTTGGTTGCTACGATTGCAACAATTGTGTCATAGTGGTTGATGTAATAGAGTGTGTATCTCTGCAATTAGTAAAGACTGCTCTGCATACAGCAGATAAAAGACATTAAGATGCTAAATTAATTAGTTGTCCAAGTTTTTCCCATATTATAGAACACAAACCACGGCTCCATAACAGTAACTATATGAAGCCGGAATTAGCGCGTGGCGTGGCGGCCATCGTGTTGGGACCAGGTCATATAGTTTTAGTATAGGTGACAGAGACTATTACATCGACCACTATGACACCATTGCGATCATGGCGACCAAATGGAAACCATGCTTAAGTGATCAAAGTCTTATCCCGACTCAGATCTCATGTGCAGTCGAAACTCTGGCTTATTTGATAAAGCTAACAGTGCTGTATTGATGCTGCATCATTAATTGTATTTGTTTGCTTTTTTGTTCTAGATTGATGTATATAAAGAAAAAAAGTATCTTAAATCTGCTGCAACAAAGGTATAAAGTTACAATACTTGAGAAGTGTTACAGAGGTTGTTACAGAGGTGTTCAATTGTTAGTACTGTACTTAATGTACACTATCCACCAAGTCTGGGAATAATTATTTTTGCTCTACCTGTCAGAATGACCAGCACAAATGAATTTGTAATGGACACACAAAAGATTGTACCTGTCACGGTACAACTTAGCGTAATGTCTAAAAACTAAGTGTAACATCTCTAAACCTAGCGTTAATGCCTCAAACTTAGTGTAACGTCTCCAGACTAAGCGTAACGTCTCCAAAGTTAGCATAACGTCTTATAACATAGCGCAATATCTCCAAATTTAGCGTAACGTCTCATAATTAGCGCAATGTCTCCAAAGTTAGCGTAACATCTTATAACATAGCGTAACATCTCCAAAGTTAGCGCAATGTCTCCAAACTTATGTAACGTCTCATAACATAGCGCAATATCTCCAAACTTAGCGCAATTACGTCTCCAAACTTTAGCGTAACGTCTCCAAAGTCAGCGTAATGTCTCCAAACTTAGCATAATGTCTCCAAATTTAGGGCAATGTCTCAAAAATTAGCGTAATATATCTCATTTGAGACTGTACAACACAAATCTAAATGCAGTCCATTCAACACAAAAAATGTTTTACTTTCACAAAAAGTTGAGTATAGTCTTCAGACAAGATGAGCATCGGACAAAACAGACTCAATTAATATTGTAACTGTCAAATTTCTAGAAATGGAATATTTGTCCGGACAATGTCCATGACCGACCGCTAATATACAGGCTTGCTATCCACTGACACAACAAAAATCTATTTAAACAGCTCTCCTGACCTATATTGTTATAAAAGCAATCTTTACTGTTTGAATTTGCAATATGAATGAGTAAGCACAATGTTACTTGCTAGTAAGGCTAAGCAATGATAACTAAGGGTGGCTGTTCTTTATGAAAGCATATAATATAAACAGGGATGAATAGATGATATCATAATAATAAGGCCAAGAAAAAAAATACCTGGGTTTCCTATTTCATGCTGAAAAAAATTAGGTAGGGTAGGTCGGTTTTTCGTCTTTTTTTTTTTTTAACTTTTTTTTTTCAAACATTGCATGGACGAACAATAGGTTTTACCAAACCATGCTGATATTGAGGATGCTGCCAGGATCGGCAGCCATGTTTGCTATCCCAGGATGCAAATCAAGCTGCAACTCATGCCCAGGCTTCTCAAAATTTCAATAAAAAGATTAGGGTCGGTATTTTACTGGCCAAAAACTAGGTAGGGTCGGGAAACCGGAAACCAAGGTATTTTTTATTTTGGCCTAAATATACTAGAAATATATAGCCAAGGGACTTTGTGCTATAATTGTCAATAGCTGTCTGTATTGAGATGGCCTTTGTTGTAGAACAATTGCACCTCTGAACATATAGAGACTAAAGACCTTATTGTATATTGATAAATGGATGGATGTTGTATAGAAGCTTGCTTGGTATCACCATTAACTCTAATTTGTATTGTTAAAAATTGTCATTAATAAAAAGTACTGAAAGGTTGGTGTACTAGTGAAATAGTAATTAGGAGGTCTTAAGGTTTCAAGCAAATAACCTTCTTCAGAGAGTGAACATGAGCCCTCGCTCAAAAGATTAGATCGAACTATTCATTATGTTTGGCAGAACACCAACCTTTCACTAATTTTCTATCTTATTGTATTTTGTACTGTTATGTACATGATGCTTTAAACAATGATGCTGAAAAATTACTTTCTTTTTGTTTTCCATAGACCAACTCTAAGGTGAAGAAAATGAAACAAGACTTGGTAAAAGTACAGGCAAAAAGAACAAGGTGACAGTCACATGCATGCATGTCTGTAATTATTTAAAGATTAAAGATAATTGTATTGGATGTTTGTAAATTTTAAAAAAAATGCAAAAGTTAGCAGTATTACAAATGGCAATTACCTTATTTATATTATATTAAGCTTTTTTTACTAGAACACGGACCAAACTTGAAAAACTGCAATCTGAATATGAAAAATTGGAAAGACAAAGAAAGGTAGGTTCAAATTGGTATGATCATCTATAATCACCATCATTAATAATCACCATCATTAATAATCACCATCATTAATAATCACCATCATAATAATCATCAACACCATCATAATCATCAACACCAGTCATCATAAATCACAATCATCATTTGTGATCATCATCATAAATCACAATCATAAACATCAACATCATCATCCAATATCACCATCATAACCATCATAAACACCAGCATAACTATTATCATTATAATCATCATGAACACCATCATCATCAATCATCCCCATCAATAATCATCAGTAATTATCACCATCAATCACCACCATTATCATCAATCATCCCCATTAATCATCATCAATCATCACCACCATCATCATCAATCACCATCATCATCATCATCAATCATCCCCATTAATCATCACCATCAATCAACATCATCAATCACCACCATCATCAATCATCCCCATTAATCACCATCAATCACCACCACCACCATCATCATCAAACCATACATTTGCAATTTAGGGAAAGGAGGAAGCCAACTGTTTTCTAACTGAGTTTGAAAACTTGCAAGATAGATTGAGAAAGAGTAAAATTGATCACAGAAAAAAGGTACCTACTGTACCTGAATTAGTGAATTGTATAGTGTTATATTGTGCTTTATACTTATGGTATAATAATATAGTGTTGCTATTCTTTATGTGTACTCTTAATATTTTTCTAAATATATAATTATCAATAATTATATAAACTAGATGTTACTATATTGCAAGGAAGTGCTGCCTCGAAATCCAAAGCAGTTGTGATATTGTGCAAAATTGCAAGTCAAAGTCGCAGCGTAGGCGGTTATGGTTTAGGTAATACCAGAGCAGTGAGTTCTACATATATATGGAGCTCACGATGAGCTTGCTGGACCATAGGTACTCGCACTCTGGGGTACATTAGACATCTATCTGTGGTAAGACATTCATTATGCACAGCCAGGCACATTTGCAGATGTCTCACGTCTGCCCCCTTGTTGACCCCCTTCTCAATATCTATTCACAATATAGTAGTTCATGAACATGTGTAATATTAAACAGATGTAAGTTGAACAGTTGCATAAAAATGCAGTTGAACATAAAGATAAAATAATTGTATAACATAGTTCTCTGTACAAGGCTTGCATAAAAATGCAGTTCAATATGAACACATACATTCATTATGCACAGCCAGGGGCCCCTGCATGTAAAACATTGATTTAAACACCAATTGTTCATTCATTTTATAGGAGCATTGTCTTAATGAAAGCCTTCCCTCATTATTATCTGAAGCATGTGGATATCTCTCAACACATCGACAACTGAAGAACATTAACGATAAGTTAGAACAATGGTTGGACAAAAATAATAATCCTGATTAAATAGATTGATCATGAACAAACACAAAACATTATTGAATATAATTATACAGATATAGTCTAGATGTATTGTACATAATGAACAGTAACATTGATATTTTTTTGAACGATTTTTGAATTTCGAATATCTCAGAGCCCCCCCCCCCCCCCCCCCCCAAGAAGCGTGCGAGGTGGGAAGCAGTAATTGATATAATCAATGAGAATGTGCTTGTGCGATGTTTAGGAGATAAAAAAATTTCCCATGTTTCCTCTCAAACGTCCACAAGTATTTTTATTTTATAAATAGTTTGACGCTACTCTGGCTTTAAAAAGTTTTTTGAACGTAACTTTTAAAAGTTACTGTCCATGACCCAACGTTTCGACACTCCAATCTAGTGTCTTCGTCAGGGGCGATCGTTGTAAAGTTAGTATCCCTATTTATACCCTCAGAACCGATGACGACGTTATCTATTAACAAGATTCAAATAAGCTTCTGGTAATAAACCACCGTCATCGCGATTCAATGGGGCGCCGGGCGTGGGCTCTATTGATATGCCAAGCCTCCAGACAGCGTGGCTTCAATAGCGCCCACGCCCCATTCAATCGCGATGTCGGTGGTTTATTAGCAGAAGCATGTTTGCATTTTGTTAATAGATAACGTCATCATCGGTTCTGAGGGTATAAATAGGGATACTAACTTTACAACGATTATCCCTGATGAAGACACTAGATTGGAGTGTCGAAACGTTGGGTCATGGACAGTAACTTTTAAAAGTTACGTTCAAAAAACTTTTTAAAGCCAGAGTAGCGTCAAACTATGTCAGATTTATCACCTGGTTCTCTATGACGTGATCAAAACCCGAGTGACGTAATAAAAACACGAGAGAAGTGCAGAGTGTTTTTATTAATGATTACTTCACGAGGGTTTCTATTTAAATGACGTCAGTAACAAATGACAATAACCTGGACAAAACCAAAGACACTGACTCTCTACATAAATTCAAAAAGTTAATCAAGAAAATTAACCGTATAACCTTCTATATATGTATTGGCCTTTTCCAAGGGGAGTGGGGGGCTGGGTACAGGGTTGGACATAAAGCCCAACACAATATGAATGTCCACCAAACTGTCCCACGTGCACTTGCGCGCCCGCTTTGTTGTATATTGTGTTGTGTTGTTTTATATTAAATTATATGTATGCATGGTATTATTTGCGTCATGTAATGTAATCTTGTGAAGTATTACAGGACCCCGAATAAATATTATTATTAAATGAAAATTGGCATCGAATCAAAATCAATATATCGTAATTATTCAAATATAAGCAATTGTTGGGAAAGCACTCGAGAAATTGGGAAGGCACTCGAGAAGTTGGGAAGGCACTCGAGAAATTGGGAAGGCACTCGCCTCGGCGGCTCGTACTTCTCCCTACACTTCTCCCATGTTTTTGGAAGCACGGATGGCACACGTGCAGTAAGCATGTTGCCCCTCACCACTTGGATGGGTGACCGGATGGGTATACACGTGTTGATTTCCGAGACTGTGGTCCTGTGCTTCAGGGTTTTTCTCCGACTTTCCCCCTATGTGTTCAGACGTGGATCGTATGACAGCTACCTGGAGCGCCTTTAATATGCCTTCGACTCGGCCACGTTTTATCTGCATCTTTCGCAATTCAGCCACCGGCTGCAAGTAAGAATGATTAACTCCCCATCCTTCCTTCCTTTATTACGTCATACGGGTTTCGATCACGTTATAGAGACCTTGGGCAAATGTATTCTATTATTTAAATGGAGAGCCGGGCAAACGTTTTCTATTATAAGGAACACTTCCTTATATTTGAATGAGGGGATACTAATGCTTTTGGTCAGTTAATCCAAATTCTCATTAGTTACTGACGTTATTCCAGTCTCCGATAGCCTGATAGCCGGAAAGCTCCGTAGAGTAAACATAATTTTATAAAACTCAATGGGAACACGGTAAAATGTTTTCGATTTATTTTATAAATAAACCAAGGAAAATAGTTAAAACATTGAAGTAACGTTCCTTTATTGATGTCGTAATTGAGAAGAAAGTGCCGGGTCTTCTCGGATAACGACCTTTAAATCGTAGGCCCCGCGGAACCCCTCTCAATTGGGCTTCTGTTTGGGTAATCTGTTCACCTAAAAGAGTGATAGATATAAATTTTAAAAAAACTAGCCTCATTCTCCTTCAGATAACATGTCGTACGACACTTACTATATTTTATAAAACAAATAGAAAATGGCTATTGTATCTCTGTGCTGTGATAGAAACACGAAATGCTATTTCAACCGGAAAAATACCTGAACATTTTCACCAGGAAATGTTGACAGTGACATTTCAATAGTAGACAGTTTCCACTAGGCATTTTCCCGCTTGAAATGATGTTATATATTCATGTTCCTATTAAATAGCTTTTAGTCCGTCACAGTGCACATTTACGAAGTCTTATTTTATAATCAAAATTGGAGATTGCATGACTGTGGTTGTCTTTTTAAAGTATATGATTTTCGGGTAGAAAATCAAAATATTTGCACGGTAAGAAAATACTAGGCAAACAATGCGTTGCCAAGACCAAGGGTCAAGTTCAGAGGTGTGCAACACATGTTTAATGCAAAGTACCGATGTTAAAAGATAAATAAGTATGAAAATGAAACTTTTCAGTTTATCTCTAGCTAATGTTAATGGTGCAAAACGAGAAAGAAAAGGAGGCAAACTGCAGCCTAGTGTGAAAATTTCGTGAACTATTATATGAAAAACACATGAACTATTATATCAACGTGCAGGCCTGAGTAAAATTGCATACAATTGCATATTCTGACGAGAGGTTTAAATATACATTCGGAAATTTCGGATGATGTTCCTGACAGCTTTATCTTGTTATTTGTCAAGACCACTTTCATGTGTCATATTAATCATAAAACTTCATTCATATTTGCAGATAATACCGTCATGAAATCGTCACGCAAAAAATCGAAATCGTATAAATATCCGGCATATCCAGATATGCCGCCGGGAAAAATGGACCAGTCCATTTTATTTCATATAATTTGAAAGTGTATAAGCTAATATGCCACTTATTTGACGATCTCGTGTTTTCGATAGGCAATATGAGGCGTGCCAAGTTCACTGTTGTAAATAAATACTAAATATATGCAGCGATAGCGATAATGTATATAGATGTCCATAAATTGCAGTTTGCTATTTGTATATGAGGTTCTGTAAAACTTTGTAAAATCAGAGTTCGAACAGGAATTTGACTCACCACATTATTATTGCGAATGAGAAGTTAGTTTTTGAACTACATGAGCTCAGATCGCATAGTATACCATGAGTGTAGCCTTTTAAATGAGTATACTCAGATTGAAAATACTTGTCAATAAACAGGGACAATCTTATATCTCTTAATTCATATATTTTTGTACGATACCGGCAAATGCACGGTAATAAAACATTGGAATAGGAAGAAGATTAGATAGGAGACCAATTAGGATATTCTCTTTTGTATATGCACTTGAACGTTTTTATGCGATGACATATGTGTCAGTTTTATCTCATAATTTGCGTTACTCTTTTTTTTCAAATGTCGTTATAGCATCGAAACTATCCTGAAATCGGAGAATAGATGAGATTTCGTGTTTCATACTTGAGTATTTATAACCCAGTACTTGATATACACTAGCCTGTGTGTACATACACCAAACCTGTAAAGGATTACATCTGGGGAAATTCTCTTCATTATAGAACTGTTGTCCAGAGCGCTTGATATGTTTCCCCCTTATATAGTCAATACGTGCATGTAGTCATTAAACAGGAAAAGCTGGAGATGCAAGTGATAAACAGATAAGGTTAGTGTAGTTAATTACACTATAGGAAATCAGATCTTAAAATTTCCATGAGCACGAACAACTTAAATGCAGAACGTTCACGTTGCTTTGGGAAGCACGGGTGCAGGCGCGTGCTGTTAGCGCGCTGCTTCTCACCGCTGAGTTCTGAAGTTAAGCCCGATCGGACGAGGTTAGTACTTGAATGGGTGACTACCTCGTTTCGATTCCTGAACTTCATGAGATTTATGTGAGTAGAGTTGTTGATTCTCGCCTGTGCTTCGAGGATTTTTCTCCGGGTACTGCGGTTTTCCTCCCTCCCTAATATCAACCCTAACGCCAACTTTAGCTTTGCTCCGAGGTCATCATGGGTCGTATCACCATGGGTCGTGTATTACAGATAGATAATTCGTTATTTCGGTTTTCCGATCCGAGTGACACCAATAAAACTGATCTCTAAAAAGACCGGTTATATATATATATATGCCTATATACCTTACTTTTACTTGCATTT